>CM021106.1:640254087-640284054 GCA_007115665.2 Sequoiadendron giganteum | reverse complement strand
TGCTTGCTTGCTTGCTTGTTGTTGTTGTTGTGCTGCTAGGGTTGCTTTCTTGCTTGCTTGTTGTTGTTGTTGTGTTGCTGCTAGGGTTGCTTCTTGTTGTTGTTGTTGGACGACTTGTTGATAAGCTTGTTGTGCTTGTTGTAAAGCTAAGGCATATGCTCGCAATGCATGATTAGTTGGTTTTTGGGATATCTATGATATATTTTGGGTGTTGATGTTTTGAGTGGGTAGTGGATTGTTGATGAGTGTTTGGGGGTTCCCTCCATTTAACATTCCTTGTAAGATGGTGGATTGAGATGAAGGAATGTAAGTTTGAGGTCCCATTTGATTTTTCATGGTGAAAGGGACCGTGGAGAAAGATGAGGAGGGTAAGTGCATGGATCTATGAAACAATTTTGGCTCTTAAGATGCCACTTTTTTCTTCTTCTTTTTTATTCTTATGAAATCAGGAAAATCTGATTTACACGAGAAAATGAAGAGAGTTATGCTCAAAATTTCAAGATGCAGCAAGAAAAAGAGTTGTTGTGCTCTGAGTCTAGCTTTTAAGCTACTAATTATTTTTGAAATCAATGAAGATTAAAGGTCTCAAAAAGGGGGGAAAAATAGGTCTTGTTTTTTTTAAAAAAATAGCATAGCGTCTGAGACCCCCCCCGTTTTTTATTAACTTTTTTTTACATTTTCAAAAATCCGAATGGTGAGAAATTAGCTAACACCATGTAGTTTATCCTCATTCTTTTGGATGATTTTTTTAATGAATATATAATATTTATGAATTTTGAAAGTGGACACATCCTGAAAAGCTAAAATTTGAGCGTGCTCCCCCCTAATGTTTTTGAAAACTAATCAAAAATTGATTATTTTTTTCATCATGTGTAGAATGGAGTCTAGTTTTAAAAAATATAATTTGTTTCACGTTTCGATGAACGAGTAAAAATATATCCTAAAACTAGCGCATGTTGGTCTTTGACCAAAAACGGAGGCATTTACAATAGAAGTTATGGATCAAAACCTTAACTAAATCAAAATGAAAAAAGAATTATATATTTAGATATCTAAGAGAGAGGTTAATGCCATCATAGTTTTCTTATCAACTTGCATTGAAAGACGTGCAAACGTGACGGTCAGCACAGAAAAAAATATGAGGAAATTTGGCAAATCCTGTTGATTCACTCATCCAAAGCAAGTCATTTGGCGAATGCCAAATTTGGTGCTTGCCAAATGGCACATCACTTTTGGTGAGCGCCAAATTTGGCGTGCGTAAAATTTGATGCGTCATTTGGCGAGCGCCAAATTTGGCATGTGCCAAATGTGATGTGTCATTTGGTGAGCGCCAAATTTGGCACTTGCCAAATGACATACTTTGAACAAAATCTAATTTTCCCCTCTTTGCTTAACCACTTTGATAATGCTAAGAGTGTGTGGTTTATGATCGTAGATGGATAGTTGAGGTCTTACCTTTCATATGCTCTCTGCCTCCTTACCCTAACTGGATAACTTTATATCCCTCTGAAACCTCTCTCTCTCAGGTCTTACTCCCTCCCATGCTACCTAGACTACTCTCTCATTCCAATCCCCTCTTTCACACTCCCTCTCTCTCGGGTTTCATTACCTCCCACCCTACCTAGATAAATCTATCTCACTTCAACCCCCTTTCTCACACTCACTCTCTCTCTCCCCCTTTGATTTTTGTCTCTCAATCCATCTCCCTCTCTTAGGTCTTTATCTTTCTCTCTCCATCTCTCTCAAGTCTCTCCCTCTCTCTCTCTCTCTCTCTCTCTCTCTCTCTCTCTCTCTCTCTCACACACACACACACACACACACTCCCTCCCTCTCTACCCACTACAGGATTTGACCCCAATTTCCAATGGTCGTTCGTCGGAATCTCGACGATACATTGTCGACTGACTGACAAATCACAGAAACTAGCGCCGTCACTCAATTTTTGTCTATATCTCGATGGACTGTAAAACGTCGACCTCACGACACAAGCTCGTCGAAACCGTGACGCCCACTTTGTCGATCGCGCGATGAACAGTACTCGGAGCATGAGAGGCATACCTTTGCCAAATCATCGAATTAAAAACAAAAGTTCGTCGCCATTACGACAAAATTTTGACATATGGCCAATATTGTTGAGAGATCAAGACTTTTATAGCGATCAAAATTGCCTGAGAAGATATATTGGGAGGACTGGATTTTAGTCTCAGCGATGAAGTTTCATCGGCGAGATACACATCTTGTCTCATCGACAAAGCACGAGGGAATCATATCGGCTATGTGATGTCGTTAAGAATACATCGGCAGGAGTCTTGGCAACATACTTTAGATTGAAATAGCGACAAATTTCGTCAAACGCGTGACGAAATAGGCAATTCATTACGGCAAAAATTTGTGGATACATTACAAATTCGTCAGACACTTTTTCCAGTTCGTCGCAAATTCAATGAAACATTGCAAATTTTTTTTAAAAAACTATTCGTTGAAATGTAGGCATATCGGTGAAAGATCAAGACTATTGCAACGATCAAAATTGCTGAGAAGATATATCGAGAGGACTAGATTTTGGTCTCAACGATGACATTTCATTGGCGAGTTACACATCTTGTCTGATCGACGAAGCACGAGGGAAGCATATCGGCAAGACATATACCATTGGAGTAAGTTTTGAATGTCTACTAGACCAGCTATGTGACATCATTAAGAATACATCGGCAAGAGTCTTGGCGACGTACTTTAGATTGAAATAGTGACATAAGTTCGTCGAACGTGCGACAAAATAGGCAAGTCATTACGGTGAAAATTCGTCAGATACATTGTAAATTCGTCGGACGCTTTTTGTAGTTCGTCGAACGTGCGACAAAATAGGCAAGTCATTACGGTGAAAATTCGTCGGATACATTGTAAATTCGTCGGACGCTTTTTGTAGTTCGTCGCAAATTCGACGAAACATTGCAATTTTTTTTTAAAAAAAAAACTATTCATTGAAATGTAGGCATATTGGTGAAAGATCAAGACTATTACAGCGATCAAAATTGTCTGAGAAGATATATCGAGAGGACTGGATTTTGGTCTCAGCGATGACGTTTCATTGGCGAGATACACATCTTGTCTCATCGACGAAGCACGAGGGAAGCATATCGACAAGACATATGCCATCAGAGTAAGTTCTGAATGTCTATCTGACTAGCTATGTGACGTCGATAAGATTACATCGGCAGAAATCTTGGCGACATAGTTGAGATCGAAAGAATAATCATCAGGGAGACTCACCATGTCGGGGAAACTATAGAATATCCTAGCGATACATGATCTCTTGTCGATGAAGATACAACTGGATCGAAATACTTATCGGGGTGACTCGAGGCGATATATAAAAGTAGTCAAGTTGGCCAGGCCTTAACAATGCAAGATTGATGATATCAGGCTTGTTTGTAGCAACAATAATGATAACTATTTTCTTGGTTGTCATACAAGCCATCTCCATCAACAGCTGATTAAGGACTCTATTTGCAACACCACTAACATCCCCAACACTACTACCATGCTAGAAACATGCAAACCAATTATGCATCACAAGTTAGAGCCTACTTCAAAAAGGTCAAACAAAATTCCCAGTCATTTATAGTCAACCTTAAACTTTCACTTATAAAAAAGCAACACACCTGTGTAGCAATAGAATTGAGCTCATCATAAAATAGGACAGAAGGAGCTGACCCTCTGGCCTTATAAAAAATGTGTCACATTAGCCTCACTCTCTCGAAACCGCATTGATAACAATTTGGGGCCCTTCACACTAATGAAATTGGCCTGGCATTCATTGGCAATGGCTTTTGCAAGCAATGTCTTTCCACAACCCGGTGGTCCATAAAATAGCACTTCTTTTAAAGGAGACATTCCAAATTTTTCAAATTTCTCAAAATGCTCCATTGGATATTGAACAGTGTACACGAAACTCATATGAATTTTGTTAGTTCATATCTCCTTCAAAAGCAGGTTTTCTGCATTGAAAGAAAAGCAAGGTAGAAATATAGTGAACCACGTATCTCAATATACCTCTTGAAGCTCCCTCTTGACATTTTCCAACCCTCCAATATCTTCCCAAGTGACATTTAGAACTTGACAACTTGTCAATGTTTTCCTAATATTCATAAGCAAATTTACCATTATGAAAATCATCAAAAACAAACAAACTTAGGAATTGAAAATTTAGGGGCACAATAGATCAATAGTTTAAAAATACAATCCCTACTTAATCAATATGAGAAAAATTGAACGTCTAGATATGGTTTGGAAAAACTCACAGTTTCACGGACAACGGATGGGTTGCTAGAGCCCAATGCAGTCCAGAAGTGCTAATTAGTCATGGCCATTGAATGTAGAATCTTAACATCTATTGTCTCATCTTCTAAGTCAATGACATCCATTTTTTCCCCAATACACTGAAGTTCAGCCTCAATGCACAACGCTGCAAGATCTGCTCCAACATATCCATGAGTATCCTTACCAATCCTTTTGAGATCAACCTGTACCAAGAATCCTAAAGATTAATATATACTATCGCCAAGAAAAACAAAGATTAATAAATGCTCTCAAAATCCAAGCACTGCTTGACATTAGATCTAGAAGTACAAAAAGAAATTTAGGTTCTACAATATGTACATCATCAGAGAACTTCATATTCTTTGTATGGATACAAAGCACTTCCAACCTGCCTACTAATCACCAAGTGGGTAGGAAAAGTGAAATTAATGAGACCACTAAAATAAAAATAAAAAACAGAGCTTTGAAACCAAATCCACACACAACACAATGTTCATAGTGAAAAGTTAGCACTTTCTTTCATCTTTGCAGATTGGTTTGATGCTTCAAACGATGCATTTCTTATATTGAAAAGTACATTACTTACCTTATTGAGCTTCTCTTTGTTTTGAGAATAGTTTAATATTCTCTACTTAACAGGGCCAACCACGTGAAGGTGGAAGCTCATTTGGCCCTCCCCCCCCCCTCACATCACTCTCAATTCCCCATACCCGATCATATAACATTAATCATTCATTCATCCATTAATAACATATAACATTCATTCATTCATCCACTAATAACATATAACATTCATTCATTAACATATAACATTTATTCATTAACATATTTCATTTTTTCAGTTTTTACATATTATCAAAAATATGGCTGTCATAATATGATTACAATCACTTCTTTTTTTGTTTCTTTTTTGCAGCTAAAAAAAGCTGAAGTGGAGTATCGTTTTCAAAATCATTTGTCCCCCCTTGAGTTGTTCTGAGCTCTGCTCATGATCTTAATGTATGCCTAGTTGTGTACTCACAACATGGACGCGGCTGCAAGGGGGAGTCTGCTGCAATAGCAAAGAAATGTTAAATTGATATGTTTTATTATTATTGTTACACGTATTTCATTAATTAAAAGAACATCAGAGTGGTGCTCTTTACCTGATTGGGCCACATCATGTTCCTGATATTGTCTTATAGCCTCATGCTCAACATGTTGAACACCCTCTAAATCCTGATCTGGAGTTGAAACACGAAAGATTACATTAATTAATACACCAATTGAAATTAAATATGTTTAAAAGAACATTAGAGTGGTCCTCTTTACCTAATGGAGCGACATCATGTTCCTGATTTTGTCTAGCCTGATCATGCTCAACATGTTGATCACGCTCTACATGCTCTAAAGTTGAAACACGAAAGGTTACATTGATTAATACACCAAATGCAATTAAAGATGTTTAATTGCATTAATCCATACTGCGTTTTGTATAGTACATGAATACATCTAGTACCAAGATGCACACCATGGACTTCATCAGCAGGTTGTGCTCCACCCTCACTAGGCTGCATTCCAATGTCAGGTGCAGTATTATCATTGCTTATCTATGTAAAACAAATAGGCACATTATTATGGTGGAAATTAATATTGAACATATTGCACAAGTATTCAATTTGAAATAAACTTTATTGAGTTTATTTACCTGTGTGTTGGATGCAGTGGAAGATTGTGTTTGCCCAGTAGAGACTCTTAGCTATTCAGACAGGGCTCCATAGCCTTGGTTGAAGGCAATCTTCAGGTCCTCTTCTGTGGGCACTCTGTTGAAATCAAAGCCCTGCATTTTTGCATGCGATCATGAATTTTGCTTCTATGGTGTGATAAAACCAAAATTGTTTGCAATATATTATTTGGATGCAATATTTCATTTATTGATACTTACAAATCGTGCGACTATTTTCATATAACCACCAGAGCCAAGTTTGTGTTGCCCGTGTTTTTCTAGTCTTACCTTTGTTGCCTTCGATGTGTCGAGTAGCCTATGAAAAATTTGAAATACATTAAATTATGTAAAAAGAAAGAGTAATCAGTATATAATTAAATTGTTGATAGTATCACATACCTTCCTTGGCCTAGTGGTATCTTTCCTTTCTTCTTTTCAACCTTCTCCTTTCCATCTAACACCAAGTCCTTCCACTCCTTTTCTAGAATCATGGGGGGACGCTCGTACTTTCTGTTCTTCTCTAAATGTGACCTATATTGGTCCCTCACATACTTTAGATAGGTACCAGCTTTCTTAAGGACCTTGGTTCGGTTGAAGGTTTTATCACCGAACAACACAACTAAACGTTTAATGAGCTCATCTTTTATATCTTGATTTTGGGCATTCCACCATGTACGTATGGTGGGCCCGAAGAGCTCCAATGTAATATCACTTAGATGTTTATAAAAAAAATCATTTCGTGCAAAATGATCATGGGATCATTAGTCTATAAAGAGTGATAATTAAGTAAATTTCAATTGGATTATATATAATAATAATTAAAACATTTTAAAAATACAAAATGAATGCAATGATCCATTGTAACACATGAAACCTCTAAAAATTTCAATGAAAAAAAAATGGAAGAGAGCAGGCAGGGAGGCGAAAAACACAGAAATACGAAACAAAGCGATACCAAGTTAATCCACCAAAACCAACCAGTATTGGCAAGCATATCACAAAACCAAGGCTGCAGACCTCCTGGCAAACTGTGGAGTAAATCAAGGATAGGTAGTAAAATTTGACAACTGCATGGAGCAGTTGTCAGGACTGCCAACACTTCTAATCACCGACAGTTTGGGCGGATGAAAGATCTCTGAAATCTCTAAAAAGTAGTGAGCTGGGACAATCGGACGGGATAACAGATAAGACTCGAGCAACATTTAGCCAAAGCATTAGGAATTTGTGCCAAACTCACGGGACAAGCGCAACCATTTATAGGAAGTTGAGGGATAGAAGGTGTTAAGGCACTTGGTGCAGGAGCACCTTAAGGTCTTTTGAAAGGTCTTAGCAAATTTTGGCTTGAAGGTGGTTCTAGCTAACCACCAAGGTAATAAGGACTATTTTATAAATTCCCAAGGTTGATTTGGTGTGTGTGGTGGCAAGTTTGTGTAGAGTCTTGGGTTTTTTGTATGCTTAGGATATCCTACTAAGTTGTCATGACAACATCTCCTAAACACTAGGAAGCATTTATGTTGTTCTAAGCCCAACCTAAGGGTCCCAACATGTGGGTATAGGATATATAAGGTCAGACAAAACCCTAACCTGATAGGGGGAAGAGTTGGAAGTACTATTGTACGGATTGTGTCTTGAAGAGAACAAGTTTTTTTGACTGTGTGGTTGAAACAGGACCTTGATCCAGTCAATTAATGGATTGAAAGGACTGAACTAATGCATTGAATCTTTAATTTTTGACATGTAACTACTTTTTGTGGCATTGTTTTAGTTGTTTTGCACGATTGGCTAATAGTTTGCAAATTCTTTGTGTTCATCTGTTTCACTGCCCGGTTCAGGGCCAGTTTTGTAAAAGATGCATCCCACTTGAATTCCCGTGGCTAAAATTCCATGGCCTCTTGGAATCAAGTAGGGGACCTTGAATATAGTGTAAATATGATCTATGGAGTCTTTATTTGCAGGAGAGCTAGTAATTCCATCAAGCTCTAGGCAAGTGCAGGGGCATTCTGGCTAGGTACTTGAACAAAACATAAGCAAGAGGGCTTGCTTAATGGATTGGTTTGTGCCAATAAATGGTGTAGAAGTGTAGGGGTATGTGACTTGGACATGTGTATACAAGGAGAAGTGCAGAGGAGTCCATTAAAGCACTCAATTAAGTTAAAGAAACCAGAATGTGTCACATGCTCTAGAAACCCTTGAAAATAGGGGTTTGGTGACAGACCTATGTACGGACACCAAGAAGGTCTAAAACCTAGGAAATCTTGGAGCCTAGGAGGTCTATATAGAGAATCCCTAAAGAGTTTGGGGGTTTGTTAAGGAAGTATTGGGGTTATTCCAAGAGCACTAGCTTTAGGAGGCCTAATTGACCAAAAAGGCTACAAGGCCTAAAAACAAGGTTTACATGAATTCGATGGACAAATGAAGAAGGAATCCAACAAGATGGATTAGAGTGAAGTAAGATCAACCAAGGAATATTTGGAAGACCTATTCCTAGTCCCAAGAATGGCTTGGGGAATGTTGTGGCAAAGTTGAGCCCAAAGGTGCTTAGTAGGGGTGTGAGAGCAAAGGTGAGTGTTTGAAGTTGGTGGAGAGTTCTATAAGGAGATAGGGGTCTTAGGAGTGACCTCTGAGTAGGGTAGAGAATAATACCCTAGTAAGACCAAAGAGTAGGTCTTAGAAAGAGAAAATGTGCTCTTGAGAGATAGTACTCCCCATCAGCACTACTCCAGACTCAAACTTCAGAAGGACAATGGTGTATAAGTTTGGTGTGCACTGTATTTGCTTGAACGAGACATTGAGAGCCCAGTGTAAAAGAATTTTCTCAGTCGGTTCCCTGCAAGTGATCGAAGCAATAGAGAAAATAACCCAGGAGATCCTACAGGAGGGGAACCATTGGTGCGATGGCAGAATCTATGAGGTAGTCCTAAGCCTATTAATAGATTTTTTGGATGCCAAAGAAGTATTGGTGGAGAAGCTTGGGGGTTTTGTTATGCTGATCAACATTGAAGCAGTGGAAAATGCTATCTTGGAACTTCTTGCGGAAGGTATGGTGAGCTTCCTAAAATACATCTGTGAAGAAAACGGGGCAGGGGGAGACGGGAAAGAAGTGGAGGTTGAAGTTGGGAAGGAAGGCACTAGTAGCTCACAACACTAGACCAAGGCAAGGAGCTGCTTCCTAGGCAATGCATGGGATGTATATCGGGCGGGCATAATCAACAATGACATCAATGCCTTTGCAAAGTTGGTTCAAAATGAGGATTGGTTCAACAAAAGGAGAATGAAACATGCAGTAAAACTGGGGTACGCACTAGGAGTAGTATATAGCTATGCAGTAGCATAGAGCATAATAAGCATACAGTTGGATATATAGTAGCTATAAACAAGCAATTATAATGTAGGCAAATAATAATAATAATAATTAAAATATTTTAAAGTACCTGGGAGCTTCTCTATCTTTATGGGGAGGAAATCCTTGGTCACCACAAATGTGACCGGAAATGTTCCCATACTAGTAATACAGGAAGATCCAGGAAATGCTGCTAAAACATCACAAGTATTAGTGGCCTCTGCATCCACAGGTACTGACACATGTAGTGGCATGTGTTCGCTGCTAGAGGGTGGACTACCGAATGCCTGCATGGTATGTTTTGCCGACATTTCAGTCGACAATATAGGCACGGATGATGGGGTCAGATGATGTGTTGTATGCACAAGAAGATCAGGATTGACACTTGTACCATCCCCTACTTCCTAGGAAACACTTGCAATACCTTGATCATGGCCAGCAGCATGATGAGGATGCAAATAATCCTGTAAAAACAACACATATTTTAGTTCATGACATAAAAGAGTACAAAATATAAAACCATGAATGAACTTATGTTATAATTAAAGATCTCATGACAGCTTACTTCCAAGTTTTGTGCTCTCTCAGACAATATTTTAACCCTTTCTCTTATCTCATCTGTTTGAGGCACTACGAATACCAACTGAAGGATTTCTTGATTGCATTTTTTTTGGGCCTTCCTCATCATATCCAAAGGGTTTGTGGAAAATGCGATGTCATCATCGCATAATAGTGACTGCACCTCCATATGGATGCTCCCTATACTGCTGGTGCCTTTCCCCGATCAACCAACTGCAACAAGAATATTAAAAACATTATCAAAATTAACCCAATAAACTCATGAAAAAAACATAATAATAAAATATTTTGCTCGTATCTAATTTGTACAATTACAATGAGGTAAACCTGTTGGATAGAAGCGCCTGAAGATGGATCACGATCTGCGCTCTTGGCCAGAGCCTTCCTCGTATGATCAATGTCCCGCTATGACAAAAATTAAATATAAAAAACATTACCCAAATGAAACCAATAGACTTACGAAAAAAAACATAATAATAAAATGGTATATTGGAGTCATTAATTGGAGGTTGGGTAAAATGGTATATAGTACATACCACCCCCATAGTAATTTTGTTTGTATCTAAGCGATTCAAATTGTAATCGATTAGCAACTCTTCCCCTGCAGTTATTGATTTTATCACACATACGAATACACGGTTTCCCTCTCACGCCTTGAATATACAATTGGGTTGCTTATTTGCTGACCCAGGTCG
This sequence comes from Sequoiadendron giganteum, assembly GCA_007115665.2. Classification (NCBI taxonomy): domain Eukaryota; kingdom Viridiplantae; phylum Streptophyta; class Pinopsida; order Cupressales; family Cupressaceae; genus Sequoiadendron; species Sequoiadendron giganteum. Next base: position 640,273,415 of record CM021106.1, on the reverse strand, counting down.
TGTACTATTTATAAACACTGCAATATTCCCTGATGCTTTTGGCCTCCCATCAATGTACCTAGCTAGTCCTTTATTTTGATCCTTATCTTTTAGTTGTATATAATTTGTTGATAATGCATACCTACGTATACTTCGTGTATATCGAACTAGCTGCATCCAATCTTTGTAACTGTAACAGGGTCCAACATACTCCATCAACTCAGTAACTTTGTCGTAACAGACCTTTATGTCATCCATGCAAAATAGGCCCAAACCATGTAATGACAATGGTGCTATGCGATATATCCTCTCGTTGACACAAAGATCAGTGTTTATTGGAGGAAGTTCCTTGGGTACCCATTATTTTTGTAGATGTTTGTACCTCAAGGGCACCTCGATGTCGCCTATGCTTTCATCATCATAAGAACATGACCCCCCTTCAACAAGAAAAAATTCCATGCATTTACGAAATTTTCTTCTAATCTTTTGACCTCTAGTTGATCTCCCTCTTTTAGACCTACTACATGTCTCGCTTTCCTCTTCTCTTCTTGAATTTCCCTCACTCGAGGAAGACAAATCTGACAAATACCTATTTGGTGGTACCTTCACTCATAAGGATGTTGGATGAAGTTCTTTCATGGTGATGTGATCCGAAGGTGACATTATGATTAATCTATCATTTCATCACTAGAATTTGACAGGTTATAAGTTAATCAAGTCTTGATAGATTGCAAGTTATTGTTACTACTGTCCAAATGTGTCCATCACAAATCAAATCTACTTAACGTTTTAACTCCCAAACTTTGTAACAAGTGTTAAATGTGACTATGGTCCACCAATTACACAACCAAGGCATCAAATGTATTCTCTAATTGTAATCAAAGGACTTTTTCTCTTCATTCAAGTAAATAAACTTGAAGGGAAACACCACCAAGTGGTTTATTGGACACCTACACGACTAAAAATAGCAAGAAAATTTACATTTAATTTCCATATGTCTAATTGTCTATGAAAAGGTTTCAACATCTTCAAATAGTGAAAGTTAGTGCTTATAGTCATTTGAAACAACAACATTTTGATTATGTATGATGGTAGGATTTGATAACTTAAAATAATTGGCTACCCAACAAACTTAAAGTTAAAAGAAACTTTTTCAGTTTAAGGGGTTAGCACTTTCTTTCATCTTTGCATATTGGTTTGATGCTTCAAACAATACTTTTTTTATCCCACTTCTATCATATTGTATTCCCATCCCATTGCAATTGTTGGAGGAGTTGATACCAAAATTTCATATCAGATACAACGTTCTTGAAGCAATTTGCTGTGTTTTAACAATTTTTCTGAAGTTCTTTTGTGTTGTATGGATCCATACAAGCTTGAAATGCTCTAAGATCATTGGTGTAGATAAATATATGTGTTCCCTTTCATTTTCATTTGTTTTGAAGTTCTCAATCACTATTTTGTGGGATTAAACAATCAAATACAGGGATTGCCCTGTTGTGCCTATGTAAGGGTTTGAGGGCTAAATAGAAATGACATCCACCAATCCACCCACTGTCTTGGAACTGTAACTCGGTGGATTGGTTTGCATCATGGTGGATTTGATGGAGTTTCAAATCTTTTTCTTTAAATTCCATTTATGTTTTGCCCTTGTCTTGGCTTGTTACATTGTTTGGGAAGAACCTAAGGTTGGGTTTTACCTTGGCTTTCATAAATATCCTAATGTTCCATGTAAAACCTTGGGTGAGATATATTCGGTCGTTACCTTTTTGGAGTGGGTATTAAAATGACTTATGTCTCATTGTTTTGAATTAAGGTCTTCATTTGAAGGTCCTTCATGCCAAGGTTCCTTTTATAAAGCATTTTGGACATGAAATATTTAAAATAAAAAATACCTTCATTTGAAAGTCTTGACATGGCATCATTTTTGAATGAAGGTTCTTCATTCAAAGGTCATGACGACATCACCTTCAAATGAAGGTTCTTCATTAACTGGTATTTTGTAATTTTGAATGTGTGATAATAATTTAGGGTTGAAAATAAATCCATTTGAGCCTTTTATAAATGAAAGGACATTTGATGCAATCATATGCCTTGTCAAACTTTTAACTTAATAGTAAGGGCATCATGAGTAGTTTGTTGGGCCCATTCAACAATCTCTGATGCAAGGATTGAATTGTCTAGAATGTATCTACTATCAAGAAAGCCAATTTGTTTACCTCTATGACTATATCTCAAGCAATAGGTTTAATTGTGATGGCAATGATATTGACAAGGATTTTAAAATCTAGGTGTTGAGAAGCATAATTGGCCAGCATTCTAGGAAAGATTCTTCATTCTCACTTTTAGGTGTTAAAATTTAACAATACGTAGATTGATGAAAGAGCCCAAAGATCCTTTCTCCATGTTATCCAAGTACACATATCAACGGTCTTCTCTTATACGGTTGGACATGATTTCAAGAACTTAGCTAGGAATTATTCATTTAACCTAAGGTTTTCTCATAATGCCATCAGTGGAAAAGTATGATCAAATTCTTCTATTATGAAGAATTGGTCTATGTGCCTCTAGTAATCACTATAAAAATGTGAAAGACTAAGCTATTTTACTTTTTTTGTCTTATCTTATACCATTTTACGAGAATGGGGGGGCCAATGTATGAAAAGATCTTTGGAAACTAGGCATGAAAATTGCAGGTTAAAGAGAATGGGGGTGCCAAACTTATAGTACTCATTGTCCCTTGGTCGTTGATTTTCCCTGAGTGCCCTCAACCTCGTCCTCGACACTGGTATTGACCTTGTTTTAGCTCCAAACTCTTCGTCGGCGCTGGTATTGATCTTGTTCAATTTGACGAGCTACAACCTACTTTAGTTAGGTTTTAGAGTATGTTAATTAAATTTAAAATTATGGCGCCATTTAGAGTAGTGAATATAAAGCAAGCAAAGCCTATTATGGCACCATTTAGAGTAGTGAATATAAAGTAAGCCAAGCCTATTATATTCATGAGGGAAATAATAAAACTCCTAGGATACTTTCTGAAACCATTTTCCTTGGTTAAAGGGAGGCCATAAAATATACCTTTGGATTTTTTCAATCCTCAAATTTATGTCCATTCATGGTAATACAAGTATAACCACCATAACGTTATTTTGAAAAAAGTAAAAAAAAATTGAGGAACAAATCCTAGATGACATAACTAGTCCAATTCAACACCAGAGGTAGCAAGAGATTAATGAAATTACCACAAGTTTTAAGTAGAAGTAAGCTGCCATTTGCAAAGTTAGTAAAAAGTAGTGTCAAAAGTGGAAAATTAATCATGAAGTCATGGCTAATAGAGCATACAAAATATATTGGAAAAGTCAAGAGAACTTATATCTACACACAAACACACTCAAAATAATAATTATATTACAAATGAACACTGCTTTCAAATTCTTAGCTTTGAATGAATGGTTGAAGCACCAATGTTGAATGTTGCAACTCTAGTAGGTGTGAATAGAAGTAGAGGAGATTGTTTGGGAGAATAATTTTTTCTAGTGCTAGGTTATGTGTTAGGTATATAGGGTTAGGTTATATAGTGTTTGAGCCTAGCCTCAAACACTACAATTAGGGTTAGGTTATGTGTTTTGTTTAGGGTTAGGTTTGGGATTAGGTTTATGGTTATGGTTAGAGTTTAGGGTAATCCAAATCATAACCTAACCCTTTTTCTCGAAACCTTAACCTTGACCCTAACCCTCACCTTTATCCTATCTTTATAACCCTAACCACAACCAAAACTCTAACCCCAACCCTAACCCTAATTACCTAACCCTAAATATTTTTTATTTTATTAATTAGTTGCATTCACTCTAATAACCCTAAACCTATCCCTAAACTTAACCCTAGCCCTATCCCTGGCCCTAATCCTAACCCCAACTCTAAGCCAAATATAAAAACAACCCTTAATCATAACAATAACCCTAAAACTTAATTCTAGATATAACCCTAATACTATAATCCCTAATTGTAATCCTAAACCCTAACCCTAATTTCATATCTAATCCCAACCATAACCAAAACTCTAAATCTAACCCTAACCATAAAACATAAACCCTAATCTAACCCTAATCCTAACATTATTTTTCCTAACCCTAACCCTAACTCTAAACCTAACACTAACCCGAACACTAAATCCTAACCCTAATTAAATACCCAATCATAACCCTAAATTGTAACATGATCCTTTGAATTGGATACTACATAAAAAATTATGTGTTACAATCATTGCTTCCATTGTTGGCATTTTTACATTGGGATGCATATATTTTTAAAATCAACAAAATCTTTTAATGTCTTGCCAAAATTAATATTATTAATTGTAATATCAAACTTATAAACATGTATGCAAAATAAGAACATAAATAAGAAATATATGGTAATAGTTTCTTCAAAAAACAAAGTGATGTGGACTACAAGGACTATAAGATATCCACAAAAGAGATCTACATTGAAAATATTGTAGGGAAATTCAAGAAAATACAATTGGTAGATGCAAAGCCAAATAAATGTGAAATTGTGTACTATAATGATTTTAGAATATACACATAATGGATTTGTTGAAAAGGTTTTAGAAACTTTCAAACAAATGCAATTGGTAGATGCAAAGAAAAATTCCACAACCTTCACCAAAATCCTTATTGGTTTCCTTAATATGGGAGATTTGGAACAAGGTATAGACATCCATCAAAGCATAATATGAAGATGAATTTTTTCAAATGTTGTGGTTGTAGATGCCCTTTTAAAATTTATACAGAATGTGGAAGGATAGAAAAAGCTTGTGAACTATTTGACAAAATGTCTCAAAGAATTGTAATCTCTCAATTTATTTTAGTGTCTATTTTGTTATACCCATGTCCCAAATTGGGTATAACACAATAGACACTAAAACAAATTGATAGATTGTTATGAGGGCAATGATGAGACTTTTTAATTAGAGTGTATTCCATGAGATTACAATTATTCGAGGCATTGTGTCAAATAGTTCATGAGCTTTGTCTATCCTCCCACATTTTGCATAGATTTCAAAAGGGCATCTACAACCACAAGATTTGAGAAAATTCATCTTCATATTATGTTTTCCTTATGATTGGTTGACTCTTATACTAAATTAATATGTTCAATTTATGTTTCCTACTTGATCTAACTATCCACAAATGGCAATTTAACAGTGGAAAGATATGATCCTACTTTGGTATAAATTGTATATGCAATATCAAGGTATGAATTAATATGTTCAATTAAGAGATGTTAAATGAAATGAATAAAACTAATGTAATGTAAATTAGGGAGACTAGTGCCTTATTGCGTAAAACGGAGTCAAATGAAAGCCTTTAATGAATGGTTTCTATCTAGCAGGTCCTCTAATTGTTTGGCATATAACTATGAGTTTACAACTGGTATAAACATGCAAGAGTGTAATTAATAAACCCTATTTGAGGCAGAATATCAAATCTAATTATCTGATTCTTCTTATTGATCCAAATGGCATTCCCAGATTACTATAATTTATTGAAAGGAATTTTAATTCTTCTTTAAAGAATTAAATAAACCAAATCACAGAGAAACAACAAATGTGTACTGATAAATCGAATATATACTTGATACTTCAATTTAAACAACCAAGAAACATCAGATTGGAGACAATCAAATAATCGCAAGAATCCAACAAACAATTGATACCAGAATGAAGCCACTAAATCAATAGTCTTTCATTATCTCCTTCAAAATTCATACATGCAACATAGTCTCCTTGAATGTCATCATTTCTAAAAATTTAATGCTTATAGCAGTCTATCCTATTCTAATTCTATCTTCTACCCCTTTACATTTATCCAACAACGGATACTTATACATCAGTTTGCAAAAGGACGTACCTTTTCAAAAAGGTTTAAAGCATAAAAGGCTTAACAAATCCACTATTAACTATTTTTTCTTAAGCCACAAATTGACTGCAGACATATGCTCCGTATAATCCTCACACTCATGAGTGTTGGCATCTCCCAACGCATCATGAATCACAATCTCCATCATTATCATTCACTCATTTTGCTCACATGCTGCATCCAATATCACATCTTTTTCAGTGGTTATCTCCAGCATCCCTTGGAGTATTGTTTCGCACTCACTTTTCCATATAGTCGCTTCCTTCGTTTTCCCTTCATCATCACATAACTTGGTCAATCTATCTTTGGAAGCCTCTGTCCATCCCTGCATATCCCCTTGTAACTCCTCAAAGAACTCCCAGTGCCTATCCATAATACAATTGACATTTTCAATCTCTTCATTACTAGGAGTGTCCTTCTGCTCCAATTCCTCAATTCTTTCCTGAATTCTGCTATCCACTCTCTTGTGTTCCTTTATTGCATCTACGTACTGTGAATGTTTTCCCCAGAGTCTATTTAACCAAGTGGTTAAAAGAACCTGCCTTTTTTTTATTATTGCAGCAAATGCATCCATTCTCCCTTGAGAGTATGTAGTTGACCCTTCCCAATGGTCTTTTTTCTGTGAACTCTCACCTTGAGTGAGCATCCTTGTTGGTTTTGTTACACCATCTACCAAGTCTTTCAAGCGTTCATTCTCTCTCAACATACTCTCATTATTGGTTTTGTACATCTCCCTTTCCCTTATCAATGCTTGGATTTGGGCTTTATTCAACTTGGCTATATTTATCCCAATATCAGCAGTCGCTACAGGATCAACCTCCCCAACCTTCAGGGTCATGACATGTCTGAATGCCTTTTCAGTATCAATAACAATTGATTTCTTGCGAGGAGGATACAAGGCCCAAATCATCATTGTTTCATCATCAGGATTGTATCTTGATCCTGTGTATACCCCTGTCACCTTTTCTATACTGAGCTTGTGGGTAGCGTTGTTATCTTTTAAGAAACTATCAAAAACTAATGCATAATTCATATCCAAACCTGGAAAAATCATAACACCTTCCTTTTCAAGCAGCTCCCTGCCCTTTTCAGGGGTCATGTCAATCATCTCTTTGTCTACTTCATCCTTTAATATTTTTAACAGTTGATCCTCGTTCCCTGGAGTGACATTGTCAACCTATCCCCTTATCTCTTTCCCTTTTTGCTTATATAAAAATGTCTTAAACTCTGAGGTCTTTATAAATTCATCATTTGATATGAAAGACCTATAGTCTTCATGTCTTGTATCTACATCCATGGTTTCCTCAACATATGTTTCTCTGGCAACATAGGCATAGTCCTGAGTCTTCATTCTTGAAACTTTCCCAGATGAGCTTTGTGGCATGTCTATTTCTGAAATCCCCTTAATGGAGGATAACAACTCAACATCCACCAACTCCTGATTATGTTTTTCAATCACAATTTCAGCTTCCTCTGCCTCCAGGTTTCTGATTATGTCATCAAATTTAAAGGGCACATGATGGTACCCTCAGAGATTTATTTTTTGCCTGGCAGAGTGGATATACCCTTCTGGATCAAAGTTCTTTCTCATTGGTGCTCTTCTCATGTTGTAGTGCAATAATTTGTCCAGAATCAGATCATAACCTTCCTTAGCTAATACAGTGAAATCACTAAAACACAATGTATTGGGCATAAAAGCCTGTTTCCCATATGAACTTAAGTTCATAACACTGGAGTAATCCATTTGGCTAACAATTTCTAGGTATGCAATTCTATCCGGGACAATTCTGGGCAGAATGAAAGGTGTATCCCCAAAGCCATAAACCCTAATCATTGTGGCATTCTCTAAGCAATACCAATCCCCCCAGTTGTGGTTAATTGGTCCATTATAATCTCTAGGCCTAAGAAACCTTTTTACTTGTTCAGATAAAGAATAATCACAAGGATGGTTAAAAAATCTATACAAGGGTTTCACAAATAATTCTTCAAAATGCAAGAAATTTGAATTGGCAAACCTGTTGTTCCAAACAACAATCCATAATTGAATAGGCAATGGCCTACCTTCCTTGTCGGATTGTGAAATCCTCAGCTCCTGGGGCCATAAACCTAACTCTTGTCCAAAATACAACACTAAGTGCATCAGCAGTGAGTAATTTCTAAGATGGAGAACAGAAGCACCACTCTTTATCGCCATCAAACTTGCATCCAACTCCTTAAAAACATGTGCAATATAGTTAAATGATCTGGAATTGTGATACTGAATGTCTGTAGCAATCACCATGTGCACAACCACCATATGCTCAGGTACCTCCATCCCTAATACCTGTCCCACTGAGTAGTAAGTATATTTTAGGTAAGGTTCGAAGAGGTCTACGTGAAAGGGTGGCCCCTCACTATCTTCCATTGGAGTAGGTTTGCCATGACACCTAATTCTATGCAGAGGTAACCTCCGCCCTTTATAAATGGTGTCCATCCTTCTGAACTCACTAACGAGCTCTTCACTCACTACTTTCTCATTGCATATTCCCTCCATTCTGAAAACCTCAGCAATTGCATTCTCAGATACATGTATCAATGGATTCCCTAAAAAATCACATATAGCTTTGTTTTTCGAATCATAGTGTCCGACCAATAATTTTACCAGTTCAACGTCAATAAAAACATTAGGGCACACTAATTTCCCTAAATTGAGCCTCCATGGATTGCATACTGGCTCAAAGCAATTTCTCTTCTGGTAATGGAAATTGAATAACTCATAGCTTCTAATCGGAGCCCAAACATCACCTATAAATTTGCATTTGTCGTCCAATTTGTCAACTTTCGCTTTGAGTTGTGCAGAACACCTAGCTTTAGGTCCAGAACCAGGTAACTGGTCTATGAGGTCTTGATTTAGCTTCCTTTTAGTACCTTCTGGTTGCAACTTAGTCTTTTGCTTTTTTTCTTTTGATTGGCTTCCCTCCCTGGGTTTTCTTCCCTTTAGTATTCCTGAACAAGTGCCTTCCATAATTCAAACTTTTACAAATTCTAAGAGGATGAGAAACTTACTGTAACTTTCTTGCAAACTCAAGCCAGGTGAAGGCCTTAATTGCTCTGCTGGTTCCCTTGCTCTCCTTCGCTTTGAATTCTATGAGACAATTATTTCAATTCATCATACCCTGATATGCAAAATCTCCTACGCTTCGTGGCGCCATTAATGTCTTTACCGAGACATGAATGCTGCAAGTTTTTTTTTCGAAATTCTTGCTGTCACATCAGGGCTCATATCGGCAAGACATTTAAAATCTCTGGCCGATCCGCCTGTTCAACGTTCACCCATCCGCCAAGACGTCTTGCAGTTTCCTCGACATCACAAGTCTCCCCGATAGTTTCTTTCCTTTTGCATTTTATATCGCCATGACTTTCATCGAAACAACTATCGCTCAGAATTAATGAATCGGGCCAACGGTTCTTTGCCTTACTCCGAAAGTACTTTGTCTCACCGAGATGTTTACTTTATCGACTTATGTCGCCAAGACTAAGCAATTTGTTCTGCCGATAGAATAATACTCATTGTGATGTCTCTTAGATCTCCCCACGGTGACATGTCTCACCGATACGCCTCTTCTTCGGCAAGACAATGAGAATCGTCTTATCGTTAACCTTTATCTCCGCATGCTAAATTATGTCCGTGTAACCTGAGGGGTCAGTAAGACTTTTATGAACTCTTCCCAACATTGTTTGTCTTACCGATTGAGTCCTCCTTTTGCTTTATCGGCAAGACCAATAGTGCTTCAGCCAGTGTTTTGAAATCTCTCTCCGACGACCAAAGTCTCTCCGATAGACTTCACTTTTCTCCAATCGACAAAAGGTAACTTAGCTCGATATGACCTCACACCATCACGCTGATACCTTTTGTCTTGCCGATAAGTAATACAAACCCGCATTCTCCTAGTGTATAACTTTATCGGTATAACTCGTCTGATGTCTCGTCGATAAGATCACATCGGTAAGACATTTCAAACCTCTGGCCGATCCGCCAGTTCAACGTTCACCCATCCACTAAGACGTCTTGCAGTTTCCCTGACATCACAATTCTCCCCGATAGTTTCTTTCTTTCTGCTTTTTTATCGCCATGACCTTCACCGAAACAACTATCGCACAGACTTAATGAATCAGGCCAATAGTTCTTCACCTTACTCTGAAAGCTTTTCGTCTCACCAAGATGCTCACTTTATTGACTTATGTCGCCATGACCAAGTATTTATTTTTTCAACAAAACGATACTCACCCTAATGTCTCTTAGATCTCCCCACGGTGACATGTCTCACCGATACGCTTTTTCTTCAGCGAGACCATGCGCATTGTCTTCTCGACACCGTTTATCTTCGTATGCTCAGTTCTGTCGGTGTAACCCGAGGGGTCGGTAAGACTTTTTGAATTCTCCCTGGCATCGTTTGTCTCACCGAGTGAGTCCTCCCCTTGCTTTATCGACAAGACTAATAACGCTTCAGGCAGTGTTTTAAAATCTCTCTTCGATGACCAAAGTCTCTCCGATAGACTTTACGTTACTCCAATCGGCAAAAGGTAATTTAGCTCGATGTGACCTTACATCGTCACGCCGATACTTTTTGTCTTGCTGATAAGATATACAAACCCGCATTCTCTCTGTGTATAACTTGATCGGTGTGACCCTTCTGATGTCTTGCCGATACATTTAGGATATGTATATTATCATCGATGAGACCTGCATCAACTTATGTCGATATTTTCATATGTAAAGATTTTAATGCCAAATGAAATTTATGAGGCGTTATGGCACAATTTTAAATCAGATTTTGGTAAAAAATGCTATGTGAGGATTTTTATGTCTGCATTATGAATCTTTTTTGGGAGACTAATAATCATGAAGAAATAACGAATTTGTCAAAATTTCGTAGTTCCAATAGCATGAAGGTTTGATGTTTCATGATAGTACTAGCATTTGAGTTATAATGATATATTTAGAGCTCATGGCTCTCCTTTGTATAAAAATATCATAATTTTGAATAATATAATCAAGGGTTATGGCGTTCATCTCACTGTTATGGTGTATGATTTCCATTTTTGATTTAATTCAAAGAGTAAATGATAGGGAGGTTGGATGGATCAATCATTGATTCATGCTCTAGGTCTTGCTTGGAAGACCTCTAGGGTGTCTTACTCCACCTTGCAACCTATAGGACCTTTTCCTTCTTAGGATCCCCTGGTTCTCCTTGCCAACCCAACTATCAATTAAGCTCCTCCTACCAAGTCAAAACTTGGTGCAATCTTGTAGCACTAGCCTTAGCCCTTAATCCACCCTAAAGGCTACTACCCTCCAAATTCTTGAATTAGTTTTATAGAGGTGTGGAGGTGCTTCTAAAGTCTTCAATGCATCCTACTAAGGGTATTAGGGGTCCACCTAGCTCCATCTGCAGGTCACTTTCATGAAACCCCTCTATTTGGCCTAGAAGGCTACTAGCCCTATTAGGTTTCCTTCTCTGAGAAATCAGGTTTTTTTCCAAAGTCTTTTGAAAGAACACCCCAATATTTTCTTGGGATTCCTAGTTCATATGCTCACCTCTCAAGGATTTTTGGGGTCTTGGGTCTCAACTGACAGTACAAAGCCCTAACCTGGAAAATGAGCAAAACTAGGCATTTTAAGCCCTTTCCTGGCTTCTCTGCAACTTGTTAAGCTCTTCCCTCACCAGATGGATTGATAGAGTTTCTTTCTCCTTACCATGTATTGGTAGGACTCATACCTTCCTTCTTAAAAAGGTAAATTTTCAGGAAAATGACACCCCTGCAAATCAAGTGCTCTGCACTATGGTCTTCCTAGCCGAACTCTTCCCTGGCTCGCCTAGGACAAGACTTTTATAGTAACTCTTGTGCTTTCAAAGGACCTAAACTCTACTATATGCACATCCATGGAGTCTAGTCACTGATCCCAAAGGGTCGTACAATTTGTATGGTGGGAAAGTGAACTAACACTCCATTCTTTACAAACTGCTTGGTTCAGACCAGCAACAGTATAAAAAACAAACTGCTTACAAACTATGCTTGAAACTGAACAAACCAACTATCTAATGCCACACAATGCTCAAAGAACAACTACTCTACATCCTACACCAATTACAGTGCCAAAATCAATCCATTAAAACATCACTTCAATGCAAAAACTAGAAATTTCACACATAATCACACTTGCTTTCTCTTGAATTCAAAAACTTAAACAATGGAAAATGCTTCCAACCTGACTCCAATGCTGAGGCATCCCATAAATAGGGTCACCAAATGAGTTATCCTCTTCCTTGGGCTCTTCTTGGTCGCTTGTAGCTTTAGTTGAGCAATCATTTCAAGAAATTTTCAAAAGTCCTAAAAGTCCTAAACCTCATATTGAGCTAAAACCCTATGAAACCCACTCGATGGTCAACATGACCTTCATATGATCAATTCACAACAAAAATGCCACTAAGGCTCACACACAAATGAACTAAATTAGGTTGCTTAGTTGTCCTAGACAAAGCTGTCCAAGACAACCTATGTGTGCTCCTGCACCAGTAAATTAAAATGCTTGGATGGAGTCATAGATGGATATGTTTGTAAAGGGATTTGATAATAAGTATTGAGTTAGGATAGAAATTGACACTGTTGTAATGCAATATTGTTAGAGATCTTATATGTTATGTGTTTGAACCTGTTATGGAAATCTAAATATTTGTGACTTCGACTCCCCAATAGTATATGGCACTGGCCTAAATCGTATGTGTTTGTAAGGTTTTGTGTCTGTTTGTCTTAGCTTAGGGTTGCTGCCAAATTACAAATTAAATGACTATCTTAAGTGGTGAAATGTCATTGTAATCATCTCATGCTCCAAGTAGTTGATACTATTGATTCTTTTCTGTTGTTTAAATTGATATATCAAGCATATATATATTCAGTTTACCGATACACATTTATTGTATTTGTGTGATGTGATTATTTGGTTCTTTCAAGTAAAGATTAAACCCTTCTAGTCAATCACAGTAACTAAAGAGTATTAATTGGATCAATAAGAAGAATCACATAACTAGGATTGTCATTCTATCTCAAGTAAAGTTTGTCAGTCATTTACTTGCACATTTATACAAGTTATAAAGTACATCTGTGTGCCAAACACTTTGAATTATTGCCATCATAGATTACACTTTTATAGATCTTTATTAGACTCCATACACCCAACAAGGCAGTGGTCTCACACTTTCATCTTTTGGTTTATCATTTTATTTTTTACATCTGTTAACTGAACATATTCTAATATAATTCAAATATAATAAAAATTAAGAACATCATAAATTAATTATGTAACCACATAAGTCAAATATAATTCTATCAAGAAATTAATATCAAATAGATAATACAATCACATAACTCATACATTTCAATGTCATTAATCCTCTTCTTCATCCAACTCTTTGTCTGTATCATCCGATCCAGATTCAACATTGTAAGGATTGGTCATATCATCGTCATCGTCATTGATGTCAGTTTTGATAATGTCATCATCCACACGGATATCATCTTCATGAACATTAACTCCTACATCATCAAGATCTAGTTCCTCCTCTTCGACATCTTTGTCAGGCACATCATCAACTAATTGTTGATCCTAATCATCATCTACATCATCTTCTATTTCTTCAGTATCTTCTTCTTCCACCACATTATACTTTACTGGCCTTCCTCTTGGATCATGTCTAACAACATATGACCAACCCGCTTTACCTGGAACCTCTGAGTAAAATACTTGCTCACATTGGCTTGCAAAAACATAGGGCTCATTTCCAGCTCGCTCAAAATACCTTGTATTAACCATGGTAAATCCATTATCATGTTCAATAACAGTTCTCTCGGGATCATTTTCATTCAATCGTAGCCTATACCATAGGACGACGAAGAAAACTAATTTGAAGGACTTAAAGTCACACTCAAGTATATCATCCAAAATCCCATAGTAATGATTTTTTGAGACTTCTGGATGTATGTCACTTCTAGATGAAACATTAGTCACCTGGAAGACTGTAGTTATCCTAGAATCACAATTTTTCTTCGTGTCATCCAACTTTTTGATTCGAAATTTACGACCATTGCACCACATAGCCTTGTGGTGTTTCACCTGCAATATGTCAAACATGTAAAACTTATTGCAATATCGTCAGTTGATAAACATATTTATTCTTGGTCGAATGTATGTAAAGAAAAAAATCTCAACATATATATACATCAATATAATTGAAAATAATTAAATGATATGGGTGATTAATATATTTATACATACCTATTTATCTCTTAAACCATATGCTAAATCAATTTCCCTTGGTGTAACATTGGAATCCCCATTACGATGAGCTTCTTTAACCAATGAAGCCACACCTTCCCATGTTAATGTGTGGCCAAATTGTTGACATCGTTCAATCCATACGTCATCCAATCAAGATTGTTTGGGACGTACAAATGTAGTGCATCCCACTCTCGACCAACTGTATCAAAAAAAATTGAAATTCACAAACGACGTATAATTAGTTAATTACCACGGTATATGACCTTAATTTATAATTGATGAATATTGAAGATTAATAATTAAATAAGTACAATATACATAAAAACCAAATGTAAAATGTATTCTAATTAATCTCCATGATCATCTTATAATTACCTGTCACTTTCCTCAATCTACTTTTCCCCATCAGGTACTCCCCTTCGAATTTGTTAATGGAGATGGGATCCCAAATGCGATCTACATGGATCTTTGCTGCAAACTTAGGAAGATATTTAGTAATGTACACCATGCTCTGGTATACCATGTATCCCTCCACCATAGAATCCTTGAGATGTGCTCTTTGTCTAACCAAAGCCTTCAAAAATTTCAAGTGTCTCTCAACCATCCACATTGACCTTGTGTGTACAGGTCCACACAATTCAATCTCCTCAACTTGGTGTATGAGGTAGTGTTCTTGTGCATTGAAAAATGTCGAAGGTAGACACTTTTGCGTTTCACACATTAGACGAGGAATTTTTCTCTTCCAATAATTTATATCTTCTTTATGGATTGCTTTAGATGATAGCCATCTACAAGTGATTCAAGGCACAAATATATTAACGAGATATAAGTTAAATATACAACGAATTGAAAAAATATCGCTACTTACCTCATGTATTTTCCAAGATCATATATAACTTGCTTGACATTTTTGTCGAATTTGTCTGGGAGAGATAGAGGTAGAATATACTGCAACAATTATAATATGATCTTTTCATTATTTTCCCAAAAGTAGTAAACATAATACACTGAAAAGTACATGTAGTATACAAATATATATATATATATATACATAATATACCAGCATAATTACCTTAATGAAGGTATGCCAATCATGCATTTTCATTCTTGACCCAAATTCACCTTTCTTTGTTATGATATTGTTTATGTTTGCAGCAAATCCTGTGGGAAATTGAATTTTTCATATGACTTCTTTTATAGCATTGCTTTGCTGCTTCATTAATAACCAAGGAAGGGCACTTATATTAATTTGGTCTCCATCACTATTTAATTGAATGACATTTTTCATTGCATGATTGGCTTCCTGAATGTCACTACAAATTTTGACATTTTTTTCTTTGTCATGCCTTCCATCCAATATTTTCCATAACGTTTTTGTCATATTCTTTCCGATATGCATTGTATCAAACAAATGCACAATTTGTAGCTACTCATAGTAGGGCAACCTACTAAATTGTCAAGGATAACCTTTTAATCGCTGTGGAAGCCGACCATTAATGCCTTGACGACCTTCATGAAGCATATAAGTTAAACAAACTAACAACGACAATCTTGTCAATTACAGCATGAGTAAACACAACACAATATAAAAATATAAATTCAAAAAATATCATATCTGATAGATAAACAATTTGATCCGATGTATAACCTTGACGATCAATTCTATTATATTCCAACTTCCATAGGCGAGGTGTCATTCTTTGTGGTTTTGATGTAGTCTCTTCTTTCCCACTGAAAAATGTTTTTCAGTAGTTCAATACTTATGATTTATGTGGAGGAAGTGCCTATACTCATCAAACACCTGCTTTCCTAAACTTGTTGAATGACGAGATTTCATCTTTGGACCACAAATTGGACATGCAAATTTTCCCTTTGTTTGAAGACCTGCAAATTATCATATATAATTGGATTAAATATGTCAATTTTTATAATTATATATAATGAATAGATTATTTAAAAAACATGCATGATATCTACTTCATAAAATTAAATATCGTTAAAGTCATGCAGTCGAATGTTATAACATACCAGAAAAATGTGTTAGGCCTAGGGCATCATGAATTGTCCATACAAGCATTGCGTGGAATTCAAATTGTCTTTGTCCTAATGGTCTAGATACGTCATACATAGTCACGCCATTCCATAACTTTAGTAACTCGTCGATAAAGGCTCAATATATACATTCATATCTTTAACTTGGTACTTACCTAGTTGAATGAACATAAACATTACATAATTATTATAACCATTTTACTGCAATATATATAAATTCATGTACATTACTATTAAATGAAAAAACATATAAGTCATTATGCAACAAATAAGACAAATGAGATGCTACTACGTTAAAGAAAATTGATGTAAACAAATACCTGGAACAATCATTGCCAACATTATGTGCTCCCTCTTTATTGACATCCATGGAGGAATGTTATTGTTGATAACAAAAACAGGCCACATTGAGTAAATAGATCTCAGCTCTCCAAATGGATTGACACCGTCCGCTGCCAATGAAAGCCTGAGATTACGAGGTTCTTCTTTAAAGTGTGGCCATTTTTCCTCCATGTCCCTAAATGCAGAACCATCCACAGGAATTTGAAGAATGTCATCTCCACTTCTATTTCGTGCATGGTAATCCATAAATTGTGCTAAGCTTTCGCACCTAAATAATTGTTGCATACGTGGAATAATGGGAATATAACGAAGAACCTTGCGAGGCACCTTTTTTGTTAGGTGATCTGTTCAATATCTATTGATATGACATTCCGGGCATTCTATTGCAAATTCATGTTGTTTATGATATATAATATGATCACTGGGACATGCATCTATTGCTTGATACTCCATTCCAATATCTTTCATAATGCCAGATAAATCTCGATATGAGAGAGGTAAAATATTTGATGGTGGTAACAAAAATTCACCAATCAATCTACAACAAAAAATAGTTTCTTAATATAGAGAATATTAATGGTACATACTTCATCCTTTATTTACTAGCGATGAACTAACAAAAATTAAAATGGATGAAAAAAGATGACATATATGACATACCTTAACATCCGTGAGATTGCTATGTTGGATAAACCATTCATAACCTTCAAGTTCACCAGCAACAATACAGCAGAGAGAAGAGTTGTTTGGGAGCCTTTATAAAGGGGCTTGTATGCCTTCTCAAGTAAGGTAAATCATGAACATCATCAAAGTCATCTCGATCAACATGATCAGCTGTACCACTACATGTATCATGGATCAATGTATTTGTACCATCATCTTCAATTGTGTTTTCTGGCGCATGATCATCTTCTTCCATAGGATCATTAACTTCATCTTCGATATTCACAACTCCATGTTCCTCTGCTTGCAAAACCACATTCTCCGGGCCGTGATAATCCATATCATGTGCCCTAGGGCGCCCCACCTTTATAATAATGATAGACACAAATAAACCATGATCATGATCAAGTAATTTTATATATATATATATATCAAATATTAAAATAATATAAACATTTAAAAATTCAATCAATATAAACACATATAATAAACAACTTACCAATGGACGATAACCATGCCCCCCTTCAACGTGACCATGCTGCCTACAATGTTTCTCAGCTGTTGTGATTAAAAGTCTTCTCGTCTTTAAGCCCTTGCAATTATTGCAAGGACAATAACATTTCCCATCACCCTTTCTTTTCAATCTAGCCCACAATCTATCAAGTGACTCCTCATTTTTTTCTGGACTAATATTATCTGACATGATTTTTCTTTACCAAGCTTGAATATTTAGATATTCAAAAAATATCAAATCACACTCCAATAATTTATAATCATACACAGGTAACAATATATAATAATTATGATATTTTACACCAAAACAATTCGGCATGCAACCGCCCCTGCAAAGAGAAGATAGTCTGAAGTTAATGACCCCAAAAAACATTTTAAAATGCTAATTCAAGAAATGATTAAATTCTTATTTTACTATGATTTCCAACTGTTAGACTCCTAAAATTAGAATATTGAACTTGCACAACAAAAACTGGAAATGAAATTCTCAAAATGCAGCTTGAGTGAGGTTATAGGTGACTATGTTCATATAAGGATTTGATAAGTAGTATTGGGTTAAAATATAGATTGATGGTATTGTAAGGAGTATTATCTGAGATTTTATATGCTATGTGTCTAGAAGATAAACTTGGTTATAAGTAAAAAACAAACAACATCTTTGATATTATCTAGCTATGGCTCCCAAATCTATTAAAAATTGATCATTAGGGTTAAAATTGAAACCTTGCAAATATAATCTTTGTCCAAATCCATCAAGAATTTTCCATCAGTTATAAACAATTCCCTTATAAAAAATTTGTGAAGTCAGGTCTAAAATCTAGAAATGAAATCTGATGAGATGTTGCTTTAAAATATGATTTTCAAACCTGGAAGTACATACAAATCTAACTTCACAAATGAATTATGTGGAAAAAGACAATGACTACCCTCAACCTGGTGATATCTTCTTGAGTTTCTTCTGATTTTCCCCAAGAAAACCGTCGACCAAAACACTGTCGTAATAAATAGTCGAGCTCATTTCAATTTATGCCCACCACAATTTAACTTTGCAGGTCCGTCAAAATTTTGGCAAAAGATCTTCGTCGAAACATAGACAAAAAAAATGGTTCGTCAAAATTCCAACGAACGTCACCGGGGATAAAAATTTAAAAAAATGAAAATTCGCACAAGTGCTCGATGATACATTTGATTATATAGCTTTCGTCGGAAGGTTTTGTTGGAAATTGGGGTCAAATGAGTTAGTGACCACTCCCTCTCTCTCACACTCCCTCTATCTCTCTCCCACTCTCTCTCTCCCTCTCTCTCAGGTCTCTCCCTCCAACACCCTCTCCCTCTTTCTCTCTCTCTCAAGTCTCTCCCTCCTACCCTCTCTCTCTCTCAAGTCTCTCCCTCCCACCCCCTCTCCCTCTCTCCCTCTCCCACTCCCTCTCTCTCTCTCTCACACTCCCTCTATTTCTCTCCCACTATGTCTCTCCCTCCCACCCTTCTCCCTCTCTCTCTCTCTCAAGTATCTCACTCCTACCCCCTCTCCTCTCTCTTTC
>CM021106.1:640194248-640254022 GCA_007115665.2 Sequoiadendron giganteum | reverse complement strand
TCTCTTAGGTATCTCCATCCCACCCTCTCTCCCTCTCCCTCTCTCAGTCTCTCCCTCCCACCCCCTCTCCCTTCCTCTCTCTCTCTCAAGTCTCTCCCTCCTACCCTCTCTCCCTCTCTCAGATATCTCCCTCGCTCTCTCTCACTGACTCCCTCTATCTATCTCCAACTCCCTCTCTCTCTCACTCCATCTATCTCTCCCTCTCCCTCTATCTCTCTCACTCCCTCTATCTCTCTCCCATCCCTCTATCTCCCACTCCCTCTCTCTCCCACTCCATCTCTCTCTCCCTCTTTATCTCTCCCCCTCTCTCAAGTAGGAGGGAGAGACTTGAGAGAGTGAGAGGGAGTGAGAGATAGAGAGATAGAGGGAGTGAGAGAGAGAGAGAGGGTTTAGGTTTTAGGGTTAAGTGTTGAGTGTTTAAGGGTTTAAGGGTTGAGGGTATTGGGTTGATGGTAGAGGGTAGAGGGTAGAGGGTTTAAGGGTTGAGGGTTGAGGGTTGAGGGTTTAAGGGTTGAGGGTATAGGGTTGAGGGATTAGGGTAGAGAAGGAGGAATGGGTGGAGGGAGAGATGGAGGGAGAAGTGAGATAGAGAGGAGAGAAGAGGAGGGAGGGACAAAGATAGATGAGGGTTCAGGATCCAATGTTTAGGGTAGAGGGTTGATAATTGAGGGAATAGGGTTCAGGACCTATACGATTGATTGTTTAGGGTATAGAGAGAGAGAGAGGGGGGGAGAGGGTTTAGGGTTGAGGGTAGAGGGTAGAGGGTAGAAGGTTAAGGGTAGAGGGTAGAGGGTTTGTGGGTTAAGGGTGTTGATGTTATAGCAGTGGGAGATATCTTTCTCTTAAATTTAAAAATGATGGATAAATAATACCAAGGCAAGTCAAACTTGCTATATATAATAATTTTATGAAGATTCATCTTGTTTCTTAAAAGAGGCCAACCCAAATGAAGAGTCACCTAGTTTTGTATAAATACAAGGTGATGATCATTCATTTGATCAATCATGTCATTCTTATTTTTCACATTCTTTCAAGAAGGAACAACAGACCATCTTGTTGCAATAGATCAACTTCAAGAAGAAACATATTTATCTTTGCAGCAAAGGATAGATGTTATTAATTCATTGTATCAATCTGCCCTTGAGAAGGGTCTGGTTGTAAAGCAGTATTCTGCACTTTTATATGAGATATATTTGTTGTTGGGTTTTTCTCCCTCGAGTAGGAGGGTTTTCCCAAGGTAAACTGTTGTGTTCATTGTTCATGTATTGTGATTTTTTCTTATTATAAATCTGATCCTAAAACTAACATGGTATCAGAGCGGGTTTAGAAAAGGCCTTATCAGATTAAGGAGATATGAATTTGAGTTATATTGTGAGGGAGTCAATATCATTGAGAGGAGGCGATTAAAGTAAAGGTTCGTCGCGTCTCCAGATCCCAAGTTCATGGTCTGGCAGCTAACACCTCCAGATTGGGAAACAACGAGCATTCAAGATATTTAGCAGAAAGCAGATGACACCATCAGAGGTAGCAAGAGCCATTAACAAAGGAAGGAGCCATTGTTGAGCTTGGAGTAATTGTGATTCATTGTGGGAATCAAGCTACTATGGAAAGGTTAGAAGTCTTCAAGGGAGATCTTAAGAGGAACTATGGACAAAGTGAAGTGATAGTAATTACGCGATGACAAAAGTTAACTCATATTTTCCATAGTCAGGGACTTGGCTCATACTGTATCAAGAATTTCAATTCATCTCTGGTGAGGGTTCACTAGGTCCAGAAAGATAAGTGTAGACTTGAAAGGCATTTAAGCGCGACACTTAAGGAGATTTTGATTCCAACGAGATAAATATTTCATGTTTGAATAATGTTCATGAATTTTTATGTAGTTATTAATTCATGCTATAACATTGGGATAGTGAATCATGTATGCTTCTAGCATTTGTATTTTTTTCAGGATAGTTGAGTTCTATGAACTATTATTAAACTCTCTAAAATTCTTTCAGGATGGACCGAGAAACATAAGAGATTACATTCAAGAGAAGAAGAGCTTGATGCAATGGGACTGAGTTGGTGGCTAAAGACATCTCTCGAAGAGGAAGAACCCATACAGATTGTCATTGCGATCAGTTTCTTCAAAGAGGAGGGAATAACATTCAAAGGGAGTCTGACAAACCAACAGAGGCAACCTTGTACAAAGAGGTCAGGAGGTTGATGCAAGTACTTGGAGCTTCAGAGGGAGTCACATCATCTTGAAGATTTGTTGTAATGTATATTTCTCTAAGAGGGAGAAATATGAGGTGAAAGCCCTTGTAGTGTATATTTCTCTGAGACGGAGAAATATGAGGTGAAATCCCTTGTAGTGTATATTTCTCTGAGATGGAAAAATATGAGGTGTGAACCGTTGTTCGTCTTTGTGACTGAGATGAGACGTCATATTGAGAGACTCCATGATGCCATCACATTGAGAGACTCTATGATGAACCCTTGTACTTGTGTTTCTTTGCTCACATGGGAGTAGCCTTGGTGGATGTCATGTTAAGAGACTCTGTGATGAACCTTTGAGTTTTCCACAAATGGGTGTAGCCATTGTGGGCATCATGTTGAGAGACTCCATGACGTGGATATCTGGAAAGATACCTCCCTAGCTAAGAGGGAGTATTGATGTTATAGCATTGGGAGATATCTTTCTCTCAAATTTAAAAATGATGGATAAATAATACCAAGGCAAGTCAGACTTGCTATATATAATAATTTTATGAAGAGTCATCTTGTTTCTTAAAAGAGGCCAACCCAAATGAAGAGTCACCTAGTTTTGTATAAATACAAGGTGATGATCATTCATTTGATCAATCAAGTCATTCTTATTTTTCAAATTCTTTCAAGAAGGAGCAGTAGACCATTTTGTTGCAGCATATCGACTTCAAGAAGAAACATATTTATCTTTGCATAAAAGGATAGATGCTATTAATTCATTGTATCAATATGACCTTGAGAAGGGCCTGGTTGTAAAGCAGTATTTTGCACTTTTATATGATACATATGAGATATATTTGTTGTTAGGTTTTTCTCCCTCAAGTAGGAAGGTTTTCCCAGGGTAAACTGTTGTGTTCATTGTTCATGTATTGTGATTTTTGCTTATTTCAAATTTGATCCTAAAACTAACAAAGGGTAGAGGGCAAAGGGTTAAGGGTAGAGGGGAGAGAATTAGAGGGAGTGAGAGAGAGAGAGAGAGAGAGAGAGAGAGAGAGAGAGAGAGAGAGAGAGAGAGAGAGAGAGAGAGAGAGAGAGAGAGAGGGAGTGAGAGAAAGAGGGGGGTTGAGGTTTTAGGGTAGAGGCTAGAGGATTTAAGGCTTAATCCCATAGAGAGTAGAGGGTTTAGGTTTTAGGGTTTAGGGTTTAAGGGTTGAGGGATGAGGGATTAGGGTAGATAGTTTATTTGGGGTTAAGGGTTTAAGGGTTGAGGGTATAGGGTTGAGGGATTAGGGTTGAGGGTAGAGGGTTGAGGGTAGAGGATAGAGGATAGAGGGTTTAAGGGTTGAGGGTTGAGGGTTGAGGGTTAAGGGTTGAGTGTAAGCGTTTAAGGGTCAAGGGTATAGAGTTGAGGGATTAGGTTTGAGGGTTTAAGCGTTTAGGATCCAATGTATATTGTAGAGAGTTGATAATTGAGGGTATATGTTTGAGGACCTATAGGGTTTATAGTTTAGGGTAGAGAGAGAGAGGGGGGGTAGGAGGGAGAGACTTGAGAGAGTGAGAGGGAGTGGAGAGAGAGAGAGGGTAGAGGGTAGAGGGTGTAGGGTTGAGAGAGAGAGAGGGTTGAGGATTTAGGGTAGAGGGTAGAGGGTTAAGGGTAGAGGGTAGACAGTTTAAGGGTTTAGGGTTTAAGGGTTAAGGGTTAAGGGTTTAGGGTTTAGGGCTTAGGGCTTAGGGTTTAGGGGTAGAGGGTAGAGGGTTTAAGGGTCGAGGGTAGAGGATATAGGGTTTAGGGTTTAAGGGTTGAGGTTTGAGGGTAGAGGGTAAAGGGTTGAGGGTAGAAGGTAGAGGGTTGATGGTTTAAGGGTTGAGGGTTGAGGGTTGAGGTATTAGGGTAGAGATTTTAGTTGGGGGTAGAGGGTTGAGGGTTGAGGGTTGAGGGTAGAGGGTGGAGGGTTTAAGGGTTGAGGGTTGAGGGTTGACGGTTGAGTTTTTTAGGGTTTAAGGGTAGAGGGTAGAGGTTTTAAGCGTTTAGGGTTTAAGGGTTGAGGGTTGAGGGTTGAGGGTAGAGGGTATATAGTAGAGGGTTGAGGGATTAAGGGTTGAGAGTTGAGGATTAGGGTTGAGGGTAGAGGGTTTTGGATTGAGGGTAGAGGGTATTAGGTTGACGGTAGAGGTGGAGGGTTTAAGGGTTGAGGGTTTAGAGCTGAGTGTTTTAGGGTTTAATGGTTTAAGGGTAGAGGGTAGAGGGTTTAAGAGTTTAGGGTTTAAGGGTTAAGGGTAGAGAGTTTAGGGTTTAAGGGTTGAGAGTTGAGGGTAGAGGGTTGAGGGTTGAGGGTTGAGGGTTGAGGGTTGAGGGTTGAGGGTTGAGGGTTGAGGGTTGAGGGATTAAGGGTTGAGGTTTGAGGGTTGATGGATTAGGGTAGAAAGTATAGTTGGGTTTAAAAGGGTTCAAGGGTAGAGGGTATAGGGTAGAGGGTATAGGGTAGAGGGTATTGGGTTGAGGGTAGAGAGTTTAAGGGTTGAGGGTTGAGCGTTTAGGGTTTAGGGTTTAGGGTTGAGTATTTAAGGGTTTAAGGGTTGAGGGTATAGGGTTGAGGGATTAGGGTAGAGATTGAGGAATGGGTGGAGGGAGAGATGGAGGGAGAAGTGAGATAGAGAGAATGAGAGAAGAGGAGGGATGGACAAAGATAGATGAGGGTTGATAATTGAGGGTATAAGGTTGATGGCCTATAAATTTGAAGGTTTAGGGTAGATAGAGAGAGAGAGAAGCATGATGTGGCAGCATTTACAGGACCATATTTCCCAATGATTTGTCATGTTATTTCACGCATAGAAAATGGAAGGAGGTTTTTTAACTTATTTAAATGATGAATATGGGAGAAATGCGATAACTACACATGGGTGATGCATCCTGAAATCAAGCTTATATTATTGTTCATACACATCAAATATCTTCAAAATATGACTAAAACTGACATGTGTATTGATTTCATTTAATGAGAGGTCAAGTGTTGTGATATTAGTAGATGCAAATAATTTTGTTTGTTGGATCAACAACTATCATGTGTTTTGATGCACATTCATACAAGTTCATAGAGGTATATATATATATGCCCATGAGGTTTGAAACATCCACTTGTTCTATAGATGCAAATGAAATGATTGCTAAGCTTTAGAATCAGAACCATTAGTTGTTGGATGCCAGCCTCAACCATGAATTAAAAACAATACATTTTTCTATGATATTTTTTATGGGAAGGAGCTCTTACAGTTGATTTGAAACCTTTTGGTGTTAAAATCCTTGCCACTATACAACAATAGAACTCAAGAAGAATGAAGCAAACACATAGATACATGAATTATACACATGAATCATGAATAATACACGTGAACATATGAATTATACATTGGAATAATGAAGCATACATGTGAATACATGCAATATACATGAAATATACACGTGAATAAGTGAAGCATACATTTGAATTAGTGAAGCACAAGTAATGGAAGCATTGGAAAGGATAAAAATCACCAGGAATGAAGCTTATTTATACAATACACATTAGATGGATTTTATTGAGCAATCGACAATAATTATTTAAGCATTAGATGTAAGAAAAACCCATGCCTACAACATTCAAGCATATAATTTACACAATACGCATGATAACATCATTCAAGAATGGTAGTAGCAAAATAAGATTTTCTTTAATCAAAAAGTCGTAAGGCTATAAAATAATATATATTGATAAAAGTATATACAGTATATCCGAAAAATCCATACATGCTTACTACAAAAGAGCGATATGGACATAAAATGTCACATATATCGATAGTACAAAACATATCTTCCAAAATGCCACATAGGCATACAACAAACTACCCTAATACATATCATTTCCCTCTAGGGGAGGGAAAAAGATCATGTGTTGCCTTCAAAATCTTGCTAGATGGAGTGCCTCTTGGTTCTCCTATCTTTCGAACATGCTCACTAGTCCTCTCTTCACTTTGGACCTACAAATGATACAATAAAAAGTAAAGATGTTAATACATAGAAATTGAATTGTGGAATGAAATATAGCAAAATATAATCACTTATCACATACATATAGTCATCATGCACATTTACAACATTACCACATCCACGATCTAGAGTGACAACCACCTGTAGCAACCATCAAGATAGAAATTAAACTACATAAAAGGATCATGAAAAATTTCAATAATGGACCATAAAAGAGAAAATATAGTCATATCGACTAATTTGTTGCATACCTCTCTCAAAGGATCAGAACTGGCTATTTTTGCAGCAACTCCATGGTCCATCGTGCCACCAACATCACCAGGGTTGTCTGATGTAAACATCTACAAATGAAACAACATATCTAACAACCATATAAAGAATTTTAGGTAGTCCCTTTATAACTGTCATAAATGAAAGAGTAAATGGTTGGCCTCAGTTGAAACTATAGTATAGTGCTAATAGATCATAGAATGGTGAAAGTACTAAGTCCACTAGGATAATCCAAACTCTTGAAAATGCCAAAGTTTGGTGCTCATTGAGATTCAAATTGCATATGTTGATGAACTAATGTTAATGAAGGCATGTTGTCAACATAGTGATAATGCCACAATGAAGTTCACATGAATGAAGTGAGGATTACTATTTTACTAGCAGCTTTCGAAGGGATAATGGAACATACGATGAATTAGGACGTGTCTATGGTTTTACTATAGCATGTGAAGTTGGTTGTTGAGGTGTGCAATAGTAATGGAGAAGAGAAATTTGGTCAATAATGAGTGGAATGAAATATTTCTTCTAACGGTATGTGTGTATAGGATAAAATTTGGATGGAGGTGCTATATAGAATAGAAGGGATAAAGAGACAAGACCAAGAGGGGATAATAAAACATAAGGTGAATAATAGAGGGTACAATGGGATGAGATTCGAATGCGATAATGGAACATAGAATGGACTAGTAGAGATTAGTGGGATGGTCCAAGAGAGGATCATAGAATGTAGGGTGAACTAGATTAGAGGTTAATGGGATGGGATTTGGAGGGAATAACATAGGGTGAATTAGGGGAAGATAATGGGACAAGACCAAGAGGGGATAAATGGAACATACAGTGAAATAAGAGAGGGTAATGAGATGGGAATAGAAGGGGTTAATGGAGCATGGGATGGACTAGAATAGATTAATGGGATGGGTTAGGATGGGATAAAAAAATATTGTGTGAACTATTAGAGGTTAATGGGATGGGATTAGGAGGGAATAAAGAAACATAGAGTGAATTATGGGAAGATAATGGGACAAGACCAAGAGGGGATAATGGAACATATGGTGAAATAAGAGAGGGTAATGGGATGGGAATAGAAGGGGTTAATGGAACATATGGTGGACTAGTATAGATTGATGGGATAGGCTAGGATGGGATAACAAAGTTTAGGGTGAACAATTAGAGGTTAATGGGATGGGATTAGTAGGGAATAATGGAACATAGGGTGAATTAGGAGGTGTCTAGGGTTTGACTATAGTACATGAAGTGGGAACTTGACCTATGTGTAATAATAATAGAGAAGAGTTATAGGATGAAAAGTGGATAAAGATGGTATAAAATAGAATGGGTAAAGGAAAATAGGGTGGAACATAGGGGATGATGGAACATAGGGTGAAATAATAAAGGGTACAATAAGATGGGAGTAGAAGAGCATAATGAAACATAGGATGGACTAGTAGATATTAGTGGGATGGGCTAGGAGGGGATCATGGAAAATAGGGTGAACTATTAAATGTTAATGGGATGGGATTAGGAAGGAATAAAGTAACAAAAAGTGAATTAGGAGAAGATAATGTGACACGATCAAGAGGGGATGATTGAACATAGAATGGACTAGTAGAGATTAACTGGATGGGCTAGGATGGGATAGTAAAATATTTTAAGGTGAATTATGTGGTGTCTAAGGTTTGAATATAGGACATGAAGTGGTAACTTGAGGTGTGTATTAATTTAATGTATAAGAGATTTGGTCAATAATGAGCAGAAGGAAAGGTTTCTTGTAACGATATGTGTATAAGATGAAATATGGAGCAAGGTGGTATAATATATATAAGGTGTTAAAGATTGGGATATGTGATATAAAATGGTTAAAATATGTGTGATGATAGGAATGGAAGAATGAGATGGACGTTGAATGGTAAATATAATTAGGATCTCACTAGACCAGCCAATGTGATTCTCATTAATTTTTTAGATTTGTATACACAAAATTATGAAAACTAGCTAACATTGTTTTACAACACCATTAATGAATAAAGGTTACCTAGGTGAAAGTTGTTTGAGGATCTGAATAGTGAGGTGTGGAGCTTGAAGGTCCACCAAGAAACTATTTGACATCCAAAGCATGTTATGAGACAAACATTCAAATATAGCATTCAACTATTCAAATGCAATAATAATATCTTTAATACTAGTTGCACACCTATGGACTCAATGTCGAGAATGAATAAGGGTCTGTAGGAATGGAGCACATCTCATGAACACTCTGACCTTGAAATTTCATCATATTGATTATACTAATTTAGTTATTCTTAAATTTTAAAATGTAATTCAATAAACAAAATTAAACGAACTTGTTGAATTTTACCTGAGTATCAATGCCATATGTATTATTTAGCAATTCATTTGTCATAGCCATCACCTCTACAACTAATGTAGTCTTTTTAGCTACATCCCAAGCACTCTGATAATCGTACATGCAAATATCATTGCAAGTGCCACAATGGTGGGGTGGAGCTCGGGGCCTACATGTCTCCTCCAGAATAGGCTCTACTAGAGGCCTCACACACTGTATAATGGTCAGGGTGAGTGAGCTAATCGACTCCAATGTGTCCACCTCTACACTATCCTTAACAATGGAAGGAATGGTGACATGCTCCACCATGGGTTTGGCCAAGGGTCTCGGTGCAAACTGTGGATTACGTCGTGCACCCGGTATATCATGTGTCAAGCCCCCACCTCTACCCTAAAAGTCTACGATGTCAAAATAATTTGTCATCTTATTGAAGACAAAAACACAATAGAGTTTCCTTAAAAATTACTGTGGTACCTCATGATTATTGCATGCAGGTTGGTTAAATATCATCCACCACCGCTCCCAAAATTTATTTTTAATTAATTGATGGTGGAACCAATGGATGGGGAACCTCCTGCATGCATGAGATAAAGGTGTTTTGGTTCTTGGGTCTATAAATAGGGCACACAAGTCAGCTTTGCTAATTTTTTATTTTTTCACATTCGCATATGACAAACCACTAGCATAAAATTGTCTCAACTCATGCCTCTCATTTGACCAAAAAAGTATTTTCTCGCTCATTTCTCCTACATGAGATACAATTGACTTCAATGATTCGACAATCCCTGTCCTATAAGGGTGGGTTTCAACATGCTCAGTTAATCTTCCAATTAATTGTTCAATGTCTCTTTTATTGTTTTCAATTTGATTTAGGATATTTTCTTGTGTTCTTTGAGGATGCCTATGAACTGCTACAGGGGTTTGATGTTGTTCTTGTATAGGAGGCTCTTCGTGAGGGGGTGATTGTAAATTCTCAATGTTTGGAGGTGCAGATTCATTCCCTGAGAATTAGAACAAAATTTTATTAAAAAAACTTATTTCAATCTACATTCTAAACTCCAAGCCAAGTCGCGAGTTCAACAGAAAATGAGGTTTGGAATGTGATTTTGGGTTTTAATTCACTTTTTCCATTTGGCATGCACCAAATTTTGTGTGCACCAAATGCTCTTTTTTGGCTTTTTTTGCATTTTTTTCCAATTTGGTATCAAAATTATGTCACAGATCCATTCACTTACCGAGGATGGTGCCATTAGATTTTGTGATGATAATGACATACTAGGACCTTCAGTCCATTGATTGAAAAGGTTTCCTTGACCAATATCTTGAGGATTTCCTTGCATTAGAGAACTCGTCAAAGTATTACCTGGGTTGATGGGGTTGGTGACCAAGGGATTGTTTTGATTTGGGTCGATGATGGATGGGATGGATGTGTTTTGTGAGACCAATGGTGTGGATGAACCATTTGGGGGATTGGATAGAGATGTCCCTATAGAAACCTAAATTTGACCACTTACATTTAGTCAAATTTATTCCTTTCATCTAAATATCCTTCTACTCACATTAATTAAATAATATTGCCATTATTTAATTAATATCCTTAAATTCCTCTAAATCCTTAAGGTATTTAGTTAAATAATTAAATACCTTTCCCCTTTATCCCTTTCTTCCAAATAATTAAATAAATAACCCACTTATTTAATTCCCTTTATGTCCCATCCACACTTAATCCTAATTCATCTCCTAATCCCATCATTAGGGATCTAGGCATTCTTAATCCATGATTATGATGTGTCACATCCTCCAAATTTTGCAAGTTGGATCTTAATCATCATTAGCCACCTAACCCTCTTCTAATCCTTCATCAACTAGTCTAATCAACCCCCTTTAGTCAACTCTCCCACACCCCAATAGAAATTTTAATTCCTTTTTATTCTTCCAACACCCTTCATGGAATTTTTAACTCCATTTACAATCCCCATGTCCTTTCCAATGGAATTTTAAATTCCATTTATTCACCCAAGGTTTCTCAAGGAATATTTTATTCCTTTTGTCTTCCCCATGCACATTAAAAAGGAAGTTTTAATTCCTTTTAGTCAACCTTTGATCTCTACCCTTGATCTCTTTCCCTTGGCCAAGAATGAATCTAGGCCCTTCATTCATCTCTCCTTGGCTAAATGGCTAACACTTAGCCATTTTGCAACCCTAAATCTGATTCAAGCAACAACTCACAAGCAATACATTCATTCATTCAATCACTCTTATTCACAATCTACCACATTCAACATTCAAGCAATCTATCACCTTCAACCCATCTCAAGCCTTCAATCTCCAATCATCATCTTGCATCCAAATCAAGCATTTACAAGTCGTTAATGCTACCGAAATCGATCTAGGAGCACACATAATCAAACAATCAATAGGGCCAACCAACCCATCAACATGGACAAGGTAACATCACTCCTTTTCTTGTATTTTGTTCAATTTCAACTCTGGCCTAATCGTGAGGTGTTGTTCGTGTTTTCTTTGTTTGCATTTCTTTAGGTTTTGCATTTTTAGGCTTAGATATAACACATGCACACATTTCTAGAACTCCCGGTGGGACCCACGTCGTGGGTCTTTTCTTTCACGTTCTTTGTTGTTTCACTTTTGTAGGTTCAAATCTATAATTACAGAGGCGAAACTAGCTGGAGGGGCGAACCTGACTGCCCCCACAGGAAAAACCTTCTTGGACGGGATAATCTGCTTCTCTACAGGGGTGAATCTACTTGGAGGGGTGAATCTTCTTCTCTGACAAGGGCGAACCTACTTGGAGGGGCGAATCTGCTTCTCTGTAGGGGTGAATTTGCTTGGATACGCGTTTCTACACCCCAGAACATGCAAATTTGTATCTGCAAATAAAGGGGCAAACCTACCTTTATAGAGGGGCAAACCTGCCTTGACAGACAAGCTAACCTGCTTTAACGGACAAGTGAAGTTGACATTCTGGAGGAGCGAACTTTCCTCACATAGAGGAAAATCTGAGGTGAATCTGAAACCCTAATCTTCTCCTTTTTTAGTCATTTTACTTTCATTTTTAGATACTAATCCACTAACTCAGTTATTTGTGAGTGTTCTTGCCCTCTCCTAATAATTTGTGCATTTGTATCTCGTTCATCCAAGATCGGTGGTCTAAAACTACTAACACATCTTCTGCAGGACGATCAGTCTGAGACCCTTAGTTAGTTTATTTGTCACTTTTTCATACTAACTAGGCACATGTAGCTCTAATTAGAGGGTCAATTCACTTGTTTGTTGCGCTTGTGAGTGGGTTATTGACATATCCACTCCCTTTGTGCCACTTGGTCATCCTAGGTGATGAGAAATCGTAGCACACTCTTGTCCAGTCGAGTATTCTTAGGAGGCGCTAGTGCGTCTAAGCTCTCCCCTTGCACTATGTGCGAGCTTGGGGACCAGCCGAAATTTCTAGTGTCTTCTTCCCTTAGCGAGACCTACCTGGGATTTCATCACTCAAGGAATGATCCCAACCACATGTTATTGGCGGGGTATATAAAGGGGGGAGAGCAAAAGTTGTTCCTCAATCCAGTCACGTCGAGTCTGGCGGAGCGTCGAAGCTAGGGTGATACCTAGATAAGACGTG
Source organism: Sequoiadendron giganteum (assembly GCA_007115665.2). Taxonomy (NCBI): domain Eukaryota; kingdom Viridiplantae; phylum Streptophyta; class Pinopsida; order Cupressales; family Cupressaceae; genus Sequoiadendron; species Sequoiadendron giganteum. Next base: position 640,241,557 of record CM021106.1, on the reverse strand, counting down.
AAGAGTTGGTCTAATTTTCTAGAACCTTGATTGGGATCCTGACTCATGCTTATAGACGGGTTGGTATTCATGGTTGTGCCCCATGTACTGTGCGTATATCGGCGACTCATGATATGGCCTTGTTCAACCTAGATAGACATCCTTATCACTAGTCTTAGGATTGTGTTGCCTTCTTTTATTTTCAGTTAAGTCATTCTAGCCTTTTTTCTGTTGTTTTTCATACTCATTGTCCTCTATCATATTCTCCCCTTACCTTCAGAGGTGATCTTCCTCCCGGTTCTCATCCCATTCGTCATCCTATCTCTGTTTTGTGTTCTCATTTAACTTCGCTTGGAAGTTCATTCCCAATTACGAGTCTCTGTCTTGGTCCATTTGGTGTCCTTTTTCTATTCAAGTCACTGATTTGGGTCCATTTCATTGATTTTGTTACCCTATTACACCGTTCAGAGACTTAAACCCACTCGTTCCTCAACAATTTATGTTGTTTAGGCGAATCTGTTTGCTGTTTGGGTGAACCTGCCTCTTTGCAGGGGCGAACCTACCTTGATGGGATAATATGCCTCTCTGCAAGGCGAGCCTACTCTCAGGGGGAAATATTCCTTAACAGAGGGGCGAATATGCTTTTTCTTCTTCATCCGAGACCCCGTTCAGGTCCGTTTTAGTGTCCGTTCGACCGTTTTCGATCTCGTTCTTCATCTGAGTCCACATTTAGATCCCCTTGGGTGTATCCATTCATCCCTTGGTGGTCCTATCCTCCATATGAGTCTCCACCTTTATCTGTTTGGTTGGACCTGTTCATCCGTTTTGCTATCCCGTTCCCCTTTCGGGTCCATTTTGACATTCATTCTTCATCCTCTTTTGCAAATTCGCCAATCCCCTTGTCATAAGTGAACTTTCTTAGTACAGGGGAGAACTTTCCTTAGCAAAGGGGAAAACTTACCTTAGTAGAGGGGTGAACCTACCTTAGTAGAGGGGAAAATTTACCTTTTCTTCCTCATCCGGGACCTAGTTCAGGTCCGTTTTGGTGTTCGTTCAACGATTTTCTAACCCGTTCTCCATCATCATCCTCATTCAAACCCATTTAGGCATATTCGTTTGTCCATTAGTGGTCCTATCCTTCACCTGAATCTCCATCCAGGTCTATTTAGGTGAATACGTTCTTTCCATTTGCTATCTCGTTCTCCGTCCAAGACCTTGTTTGGGTCCGTTTTGGCATCCATTTTCCTCCGTTCTCATCCCATTTTTCATTTGAGTCTTCACTCGAATCCATTTAGGTACAATTTTCATCCTATTAAGCAAATCTTCAAAGTCACACTTGCCCATTCTTCAATCACCCCTTCTCGTTCTTCCGTCACCTTTGCTCGTTCTTCAATGTTTGCTGTTGTTTAGGTGAACTTGTCATTTGTTTAGGCGAATCTATTGTCTTGGGTGATTTTTCTTTTCTGTTTGGGCGAATTTGCTATCTTGGGCAATTCTTCCTTTCCATTTGGGTGAATCTACTGTCTTGGGCGATTTTTCCTTTCTGTTTGGGTGAATATGTTGCTTTGGGTGATTATGCCTTTTTGTTTGGGTGATTCCTACTCTCCTTTTGGGGCGAACATTCTCCTAGGAGCGATCCTGCCTTTTGGTTTGGGTGAATCTACTATTTTGGGTGATCCTAATTGTTGTTTGGGGTGAATCTGATCTCTCTGAATGAGAAAGTTATAGTCATTCATCTTTTTGTAATCATCATTCTCGTCCGTCTGCACTTCCCACAGATCATCATTCCATCAATCAAGTCATCTTCATATTGCATATCCATCATCGGTTTATCAATTCGAGTCCCCTAGACTTTGTTTCTGAGGTTTTTATCCAAGTTGCCTTAGGTGTCTGGTCTTGATCGTTGTCATCAATCAAACTTACTTAGGATTGTTATCCATTCTAAGTCAGTAACCATTACAGTCCAATCAACCTACTTCCATATTGAGGTAGGTTTGGTCTCGTAGCTATCCCCTTCACAACCAATCTGATTGCCAGCACCTTGCGTCATCTAAGTCAAATCTCTAAACTAGGTCTAGAATTCATTCCCATCTTATTTGATCAATCATCCAATCTGGTCTCACCAATCCTATCACATCCTCCAATCATCCTAATTTGAGCTTCAATCCATCTAAATCTGAGCTTTAATCCAATCCCAATCTAAGCTTAACCTAAATCCCAACTTGATCTTTTTTCCACCTATATATTCTTCCATCTTCTTCCAGTCCATCCTATTTATCTATTCTTATCTTTCCCATCCGTATTTGTTCCATCTAACGTCATGAATCCTTATCTTCATTTCGTGCAACTGACAATAGTAGTCAAGGGGAATCCCAACTATGTTGATGATGATAATGAAAGTCTTGTTGATCAAGATGAGTATAATGTAGATCCCCTTGATGCTATCATTGCTAGAAAGCTTTCCAATCACCTCCCAAAATCCAACCACTCCTCCAAACTATCCCCCCATGCCTTCATCTGCATCTAAGAATAGTCCTTATGCTACCCTTGACAAGGGATATCCAATACCCTCACCCTCCACATATCCATCAGGTCCTCCCTCTACATCTCTCTCCTATCCAACTTCCACATCCTCCTATAGTAATCCACCATCTCAATCTTCCTATCCTAATCCTCCATCCACATCCTACTATAGTAATCCACCATCCCCAGACTCCTATGCTTATCATCATCAACCATCATCCCACATCCCAATCTTCCCATCCTAATCCAAAACCCATGCCTTCCTATCATAATCCACCACCCAATATTCCTCTTATCCTAATCCACCATCTCAATCTTCTTATTCTAATCCTCCACCCATATCCTCCTACGCAAATACATCACCCATGTCCTCTTATCCTAATCCATTATCTCAATCTTCCTATCCTAATTCAACTATCACACCCTCCTATCTTAATACACCGTCCCAATATTCCTAATATAATCCACCATCCCAATCTTCCCAACCTAATTTAGCGTCCACATCCTCCTATCATAGTTCATCATCCACATCCTCCCATGTGTTGGAAAATAAGCCTCAACTTTCTGGCTTGAAATGTCTTGAAGACTTGGCGTTTTCTCTTCAATCCTAGCCTTTATCGCTTTACCGCGGTGAACAGTTAATAGAGGCATGGTTGCGTATTTTACCGCTTTACCACGAGCCTATTTTGTTCGGTCTGCGGTTGAGCGATGTTACAACCATACCGCGGTGGTCTCCTCACTTCTCGGTGGTTGCGCAGTGAAGGTTCGATGATCTGGCGTAGCGGTTACCTCCCTACCGTGGGGATCACTCAGAGAAGGCGTGGTGGCGTGGTGAACCTATGGTGGTTGGCGTAGTCGGTTACCTCCCTACCGCAGGAGTCCTTCGATCTTGGAGCGGTGCTACGGTGTTACCTCCTTACCGCAATAGGGTTCACATCGATTGGCGGTTACGCGGTGGCTTACCGTTACACCGCAGAGGTCTTTCAACTTGAGCATGGTAGCACGGTGGTCATGGCGGGCAATGATAGATGCTTACTGCTATACCATTGAGGCTTGTTCTTTAAGCCACAGTGGCGCATTTGACGGCGATAGTTTTGGCAAGTGGATTGTCACCGTTGTACCATGGGTCTCTTTTTGCTGGGCGCAGTAGTGCGATGTATACCGACCGCCTTACCGCGAGCATATGATGGATGGCGAGCGGTGGTACAGTAGAAGGAGCTCGGGTTCTATTGTCTGTTTGGGCGACGGTCAAAGTGATGGATGAATGGCGTGTCGACACATGGAATGATGTCATTTGTTGATTTTACATCGCTGTTGTAAATCAACATTGATTGGTCGAAAGTCTTATTTTCTAATTTGCGATATTTTTGCATTAAATGAATGATCTGATTTGAAAGGTTGATGGAGAGTAGATATGTCTCTGTATCCCGATTTAGTGTTGGACGGCTCGATGTGTGCTCATTGCAGTGCACATTATCAGAGAATGATGGAAGGCTTGTTGGTAGGGTAATTAAATACGCCCCGATGGTTGTTGATTGAGGTGACTGAGAGGTCGATCGATGAAGTGTCAAGACAATCAGATCATGCAGTGAGAATGTTCGAGTGGTATGATAAGGCATTACAACCGTGAACACTGAGTGACACAAAACCAAGAAGATGTGAACCTGAGTGGCCATGAGGTTGTGCTAGCCGAAAGGCTGGCTGAACGAGTGGGTTGGTGAAATGAAATGAATCTGCACTATATGTCATGTGAGGACATTGTAACAGTGCGAGGATTCTGTATAATGGTGTTGCCTTTATTCTCTAGATAGACAAGATGTAAACTTCTGAAGGGAATAGCTCTGAGAGTGTATTGTAACTGTTTTTTTGTTGATTAATACAATTTGAGCTGAGTGTTTTGGAGGGTGGGGTTTTTTACCCGAAAGGGTTTTCCCCACATAAATCTGTGTGTCCATAAGTTTGTCTTTCATGGTGTTTGATTTTGTAATCTGAATCTATGCTTGTGTTGAATTTGTTATTTGTCTGCATGTACTTTTCTCAGAAGGATTAATGGGGGAACCTTTGTGCCTGTTTCTACTTTATGGCATAGTAGTTTGTGTCTTTGAGGTGATTTCAAAATTAAATTCACTAAGACACTATTGTTCTTAGATGTTTCATTCTAAGTTGACACGTCTCATCCCCAACAAGTGGTATCAAAGCCTTCTTCTTGATGTTGGTTTTAGGTATTTCTCCTGTGAAGTTTTCTTAGCCTAGAAAGCTCGAGGAAATATGGAAGAATCTGCTAATGATTGATCCCTTGATGAGTGAAATTCCTTGCTCTTTTGAGACAACACATAGCATGAAAGATGCTAGAGAATATTGGAGTTGATCATATTGTGATGATGTGGTCTGAGGCTCCTAGTTGGCAACGAATGATCCTGATGTAAGGGGTGTGAGTTTATACTTGTGGTTGTGTCATAGTAGAGCATTATTCATACTAGGTGTCTGTGTGACAGGCTTCCTGGTGGTATGGATTTGCTTGGGCTGTTGTTCATCTATGGAGTATTGTGCTTGTGTTGGGTGTTTTGACTTAGCATTGAAGGTGTTGTTCTCTATTACCCTGATTGCATAAAGGCTATGAAATTGATCCCTGAGTGGTCCGAAAACTTTTGAATAGCCTGGCTCTCTTGTATGCTTGTGTTGGGTGTTTTGACTTAGCATTGAAGGCATTGTTCTATGTTACCCTTATTGCATAAAGGCTATGAAGTTGATCCTTGAGTGGTCTGGAAACTTTTGAATAGCCTGGCTCTCTCGTATGCTTATGCATGAGTGTGGTTTTGGAATTGGTCTGAAATGTGCCTAGAGTTCCTATATTACTTGTATCTTGTACTAGCATGTTTTAGTTTCATGTTCTTTGGCTCTGAAGGTTTTCTATACATTTTCCTAAAAAGTCTATGATGCATATTCATGTTATCTTTTCATTGTTCTGGTTAACCATGTTGGTTATGTGCAGACTCTTGGGTCTTCTAGATGTGCAGTGGATATGGGCATGCATGGGTGTTTTATAAACACGGTGGTTTTGCAGGTTTTGTACGGTCAAGGAAAACTTGTGGTCTTGTGGAGCTGTTTTAAAGCTATTTTCTAGACCTTGGTTGTTTGGGGTGTGACTGGATGAGATAGTTGCAGTTCGACATGGTTTTGAGGAGGTGTGATGTCTTCTCTGCATGGGAGTGTTGGTATGTGATCTATCACTCAGCATTCTTGTGGAGTTTCTTGTTGGTTTCCTAGACTATGGTGCTTGAGTTGTGGACGTGATTGGCGAATCAGATCTGGGCTTGATCTGGTGTTTGAATCAAGCTAGTCTACATTGTTGTTCTCTTTGAGATCTCAGTTTTGCAATTTCCAATGCGATGATAGTTTTGCAGGCTTCATTGACTAGATCGACAAGTTGTGCAATGTTGTGGGTTGTCTTTACCTACATGTTTGTTGTGGGACAATTCAGAAGTGGACTATCAATATCCATGAGGTTGCTTCTATGATGGTGTAGATCTGTTAGCTGACCTTGTCTGTGGTCACTTGTGCGTTGGTATAGCTGCTTTGAGATGAGAGGATGGATGGCATTGAGTACCTGAATAGTTGGCTATGGGGACTTGTAGCATGTGTATCATGATGTCATGGAGAGCTTGGTACACATTGTAGTGTAAGCTTTTGACAGTGATGGTGTGGTCTTACTTTTTGGAGATCTTGGTGCGGTTTGGCTTTGTTGTCAGATGGACATGTTGTCGATTGTACCTGGAGGTTTTTAGATCAGCAGATGTCTGGTCATGATGCTTGTATAGCTCGGTGTCATGGTTCAGTGCGAGCTTTAGCAGTGACTATGAATTCATCACTTGGTGGTGAATGATCTTCTTTGGTGTTGTAGATGTTTCTAGGATTCTTAGATCCTGTTGCTGCAGAAGAGTTCTTTCGCATTTGCAGGGACACTATTTTAAGATGTACAACATCTTGAAACTATGGAGGATGTTTGTAGTCTTTGGCTAAGATGTTGGTGGTGCTTGACAGTTTGGAGTTTAGCATGAGATGATCGGTTGTTGTTGCTCATGGATACGTGGAGAATAAGGTGAGGCTGTGATTCTCATGAGATGAGAAAGGTGTTGTCTTCAGTTGAAAGTCTGAGTAGCCCACACCTTGGTTGGACGCGAGTTCAACAAGGACCAGTGAGGAGATTACTTTTGGATGACTCATGGTGGCTTGTATATCTTGGAGGAGCATTTTTCTTTTTCCTCCCTTTAGTCTACTCGGTGGTGAAGTTTATTTGAGAGGTATTTTCCCATTATATATTTTAGATATGTGATATGCTTATCTTTCATAGATATGAATCTTAAGTTGTTGCTTTAAGATTTTGGAGGATTCATAGTGAAAGGTGGACAACATAGTTTATCTGCTTAAGATTTTTGTGTTATATCATCCTTTTGATGAAAACAAGTAGGAGATAGTTATATGGGCTAGTTTGATCTTCTTTGAGAGGCTTACATCCATGATTTGTTAAGATGAACGGTTGGGTGTTGTTATGGCATTTCCTTTGGGATGTGAAGGAGATCATTCTTGACACAGCTGGCATGTAGAAGTGTGTGTATGAGGGTGTGCTACATGTTATGATTTGTAGTTTCTCTCTAGTCTAGTTTCTTCTTCCTGTATGTTCGATCTCATATGTCTTTAGATGTGATATGTCTATGTGGAGTCGTGATGGTCACTAGTTTGTGGTCATGTGTTGTGACTTGGGTGATGACATGGAGGTTCCTATGCCTCTTTCTTTTGTCAGAGGTGGAGAACTTGGAAGAACTCTGGAAGACTGTTGAGAGAAATGATTCTTGCAGCAGGTGGTTGCAGGTTGTGCATATCAGTGTGGAAGTTCCTCGGTACTACATGGTTACATTTTTCTATGTGTTCTAATTGGTAGACTTGTTATGTCGTTGATTTTTCAGATTTGGCATTACCCATGCAGTATGAGTACCTGTATGTGTTTGGTCTTCTCGACTGGTTGGCACATGATACTTGTATCTGTGATTGATGGGTTGGTTGTGTTGTTGGCATGAGTTTACTAATGTGGATACCTTGAAGGTATGAGTGATTGGATGGATAGCATGAGCCGTGGGTGTTGTTTTCAGTCATGTCGGTTTGATCAGTTGGATGGTTGTAGTCAATTTTCTCGTTGATGTTCTAGCTGATGTTCTTTCTTATTTCTGGAGAAAGGCTTCATGTCTGATTTCACGTTTGAGAACTTTGAAGTTGTTGTTGTGATTTCGTTGTCATCTATAGGATCTGATGCTTGTGTTCTTGAGACTAGTGCATACACGCTTTGGTCGTTCCTTTTTCCTGTGGTGGATGGTTAATACTATTTCCTGAGTTGGTCGACATATTGGATGTCGTTGCAAGTGTCTTGGTTGGAGCATGAAAGCATTGTGTTAGGTTCTTGTTTCGACTTTGGAAGAAGCCAATAAGTCTTTGTCAAGTGGGAGATTGTTGGAAAATATGCCTCAACTTTCTGGCTTGAAATCTCTTGAAGACTTGGCATTTTCTCTTCAATCCTAGCCTTTACTGCTTTACCACAAGGAATAGTTAATAGAGGTGCGGTTGTGTGGTTTACCGCTTTACCGCGAGCCTCTATTGTTTGGTCCACATTTGGGCGGTGTTACCGCCATACCACGGCGATCTCCTCACTGTTCAGTGGTCGCATGGTGAAGGCTCGATGGTCTAGCGTAGCGGTTACCTCCCTACCAAAAGGGTCGCTCGGAGAAGGCACGGTGGCACGGTGAAACCGTGGCGGTCGATGCAGTCGGTTACCTCCCTACCGCGAGAGTCCTTTGGTCTTGGAGCGGTGTCATGGTGTTACCTCCTTACTACAGTGGACTTCACATTGACTGGCGGTTACGCAATGGCTTACCACTACACCACAGAGGTCTTTCAGATTGAGCACGGTAGCACGGTGGTCATGGCAGGCAATGATAGATGCTTATCGCTATACCGTGGATGCTTATTCTTTAAGTCGTGGTGGCACGGTTGACAGCAACGGTTTTGGCAAGTGGGTTGTCATTGTTGTACCGTGGGTTTCTTGTTACTGGGGCACAGTAGTGCGGTGTATACTGCCTTATCATGGGTGTATGATGGATGGTGAGCGGTGGCACGATAGAAGGAGCTTGAGTTCTGTTGACTATTTGGGCGATAGTAAAAGCGATGGAAAAATGGCGCATCAACACATGGCATGATTTCATTCGTTGATTTTACATCACTGTTGTAAATCAACACGAATTGGCCGAAAGTCTTATTTTATGATTTGTGATATTTTTGCATTAAATGAATGATCTGATTCGGGAGGTTGAAAGAGTCTAGATATGTCTTTGTATCCCGATGTAATGCTGGGCGGCTCGATGTGTGTTGCATTATGGTGCACGTTATTAGAGAATGATGGAAGGCTTGTCGGTAGGGTAATTAAATACAACCTGATGGTTGTTGATTGAGATGACTGAGAGGTCGATCGGTGAAGTGTCAAGACAATCAGATCGTGCAGTGGGAGTGTTCGAGCGGTATGCTAAGGCATTGCAACCGTGAACACTGAGTGACACAAAATCGAGAAGATGTGAACCTGAGTGGCCGTGAGGCTATGCTGGCCGAAAGGCTGGTTGAATGAGAGGGCTGGTGAAATGAAATGAATTTGCATTATATGTCGTGTGAGGACATTGTAACAGTGTGAGGATTCTGTATAATATTGTTGCCTGTATTCTCCAGATAGACAAGATGTAAACTTCTAAAGGGCATAGATCTGAGAGTGTATTGTAACTGTTTTGTTGCTAATTAATACAATTTGAGCTGAGTGTTTTGGAGGGTGGGGTTTTTTACCCGAAAGGGTTTTCTCCACGTAAATTTGTGTGTCCATAAGTTTGTCTTTCATGGTGTTTGATTCTGTAATCTGAATCTATGCTTGTGCTGAATCTTTTATTTTTCTGCATGTACTTTTCTCATAAGGATTAATGGGGGAACCTTTGTGCCTGTATGGCATAGTAGTTTGTGTCTTTGAGGTGATTTAGAAATTAAAGTCACCAAGACACTATTGTTCTTAGATGTTTCGTTCTAAGTGGACATGCCTCATCCCCAACACCATGTCACTCTCCCCTTCAGTGCATTCTATCATAATACTCCCCCTGATCCATCATACCTTAATCCTCCATCCAATCCTAATCCACCAATCTCTAATCCTAATCCTACTTCTCCTCTTAGTCCTACACCCAATCCCATCCCATTTTCTAATCCTAATCCACCAGTCCCTAATCCTAGTCCTCCATCCATTCCCATCACCCCACCTAATCTTACACTCATTCTAGGTGTCGTCCAAGGACTCACGACAGAAGAGAAATCCCCAAATCAACATCTTGATGTTTTGGAACCATGCCATCCCACTCTATCACATTCGGTCACTAGTGATGAGGCCCTCCTCCATTCTACACTTATCACTCCCCTTACTATTCTTAACACCATCCAAATAGTTGAAACCATCAAACCCACTGAATCCATTGAATCACCATCTTCTACTCTTGGAACCAATGAAACCAATGAAGACAACATAATCCAATCAGCCCCTCCTAGCCCTTGTCTCACCGAAGTCCACTCCTATGACCTTCATGAATCCCCCATCCTCCTATCTCCCTCGCTTGAGGAGTCCCTCCAACACTCCTCCCTCACCATGCCTTCCCCACAAGATGAGTCATGCTAAGAGATTAATCCAAAACATACAAGCATATCCCATCCTCCCAATTAAGATACTACCATCCTATCTACTCCATCTCAAGATCACAGTCCCTCATCCATTTCATCTCATGATCCCTCTCCTCAATGGGATCCTGATCCTACCATCCCATCTACCCCATCTCAAGGTCACACTAGCTTGTCCGCTCCATCCCATGATCCCCTTTCCACTCAAGATCCAATCACCCCATCTCATGAGCCTGTATCACCCACTATCAAAAATATAGATCCTGTCATACCACATAATCCCTCTTCTGATCCCTCATCACCTCCTCCTCCAAATCAAGATCCTCTCATCCCATCATCTCCATCTAGTGATCTTTCATCGCCACCTAGTCCTATCACCCCAACACCACTTTTATATCACCTTGGTAATATTACACTCATCCATGGTGGTCTTCTTGTAGAAGAAAAATAATGTATATGCACCACCTATCCTCATCCACCTACTAATGAACTCGCATCATGCTTCCAAAGGAATAAGCATCCTACCATAGATCACATGCTCAAGAACATGAACTATAAAGGAAAAGGTTTAGGCCTTCATGAGCAAGGTATTTTAGAGCCCATCTAGGTCAAAGAACATCTAGGTGCACAAGGTCTTGGATATATCTCCCAAGACACACACTTCAAAAATGTTGGTACAACCTCCATACATCCTAAGTGAACCTCTTCCAAAGGAATGAGAGGTACTTCCTATCGCTCCACCAAACCATTCGTCACCATCCCCCCTCCTCCGTCATATTACCTCAAAACAACCATCCATCTTCCTCCTTCATCCTTTAAGTGCATTTTGGGTCCTTATGTCCCTCCATCCACCATAATACACCCTCCATATACAACGTCCATTTTCGGCCCTTATATCCCAAAATCACCTCCTCCACATTATCCTCTTCATCCTCTCATCCATCCATCACTTGTTCCTAGCACGCATCATAAAAATCCTAACCTCATAATCCCTAATCAGGATCAGCAAAGGCACCCCACCATATAGGCTATCTCCCATCCTCCATCCACACATCATCATCAAAATAACACCTCCGTCAGCCCATCCACATCTTCTCCACATCATCCATCACCTCATACCCATCCCATTGATATTAAAATCACTTTGGATGCCAAAGAGAAAATGAATAAATCCAAACATCCACATGAATCTAAACATCCTCATGTACCCTTAAAAAGACATGTTGACACAAAGAAAAATCAAATGTAAAATCCAAATCAAACCCATAGGCCACCAAGGCCCACCAAAGAAAAACTCAAAACCATGTGGATCCCAAATAAAAAAGATTCAATGCCTACAAATGAAAAAGCCATAATGACATCCAAAGTTGCTAATCCACCAAAAAAACCATTCATATCCTCCATCTCCTAAATCTATTTTTGGTCCCTATGTCCTAAAATTCACTATCCCAACTCCTCCATTATCTCCACACTCCCCATCCATTCATCCTCCTATCCTTTCACATCCACCACCACATGTGCCAAAGTTGGTCCTGAACACCTTCCCCCATCATACATCCACTCCATCATTCCATCCATAAACTTTCCAACATCCCATCCACTATCCCTCATATCTCCCCCATCAAATCCCTTTTAATCCATCCTCTTGCATAATCCATCCATTCTAATAAGGTTGTACCAACATCCAATAGTCGCTTTACACATGGGCTCTTATTACCTCATATAGACCTTGATACTTGAGTCCTTCATCCATCCCCTTATCACATGTCTTCCAAATCCATTTATCCATATCCCACTCTTCATCCATCTCCACCTGCTTACTAGCCAAAAAATCCAAAAAAAGTAAAAAATTGCCAAAAATACAAAAAATTAAGAAAATCCAAAAAAATAAATAGTAAAGAGAAATAATTCATCCAATGGTGAAAACTTGGCAAAAAAGCGCCTTGGATAAGTACCATGATGATAACCTGAAAAACAGGCATCATGCGTAAATCCCCCATTCAGTTTACTTCCACAATTGGGGGCAACTTCCATCTATGCATCCCCTTCCTCCATCTCCTATACCCACCTATTTTCCACATCCTATCCATCATATCCTATGTGTATCTAGCCCCTCCATCTTCCTTGTGATCTTGACCTAGATAGGGGAAAACATATATACATACTTTGAACACCTCTTGGCATACGTTCCCCTCATCCATACACTATCCTATTCCTATCCCCATCCATCCACCTTCCTTATCCACGCATCCTATCCACATCCATCTACCTTCCTTGTCCACCCATCCTACTACGATCCATATCCATTCACTCCTTTATTTCCCCATCCTTCTATCTTCCATCCCTCCTGCCTCATCATACATGACATATCCAGAGCGTGGCATCTCCATCTTTGTGCAATAGTCCTTGGAGACATCATCCTCCCATCCAAAAATCCCTCCCATCTCCCCATCCTTATCTCCCTACCCATCCAAATGATCTCTTCCATCTTTCCAAATCTTTATCCCTCTATCCATCCATCCTAGCATCTTTCCATCTCCCTACCTTTATCTATTCATCCCTCTATCTCTATTTTCATTCCATATCATAATCCCCTATCACTAGTATCTAGCTATAGGCTACCCTCATGCAATCCAATTCCATTCTATCTCACTATCATCACTCCTGTCTATTTCCTACATCTTCCTAATATCTTATCACTTTTCGTCACTCATATATCCATCATCTCATCCTCCCAATTCATCTTCTAATGATCTTGATAACTATGCCATCCCTGAGCTTCACATAATCCACATCTTAGGCATATTGACCATCCCATCTGCACGGCCTATCCTGGCTCATCATATTGGCTCCATCCTTTTATCCATTCATCATGGTCACCTCATCATCCCTTGTCCCTTGTCTATCTTTGGCCTTGTGTCGAACTATGTTGCCCCTGCGCTTTCACGTAGGCAAGGTCGCTCATTTGATCCGCCCCCAGGGAATTTGTCCGTCCGTCTTTTTCATTCATAGCGGTCTTCATTGTCCTCTTTCCGCTTTTATCCATGGTCAGTTGTTGGTCTTTTGTCGAACTACGAGGGCTTTGTGCTTTCACGTAGGCAAGGCTGATCTTTGATCAACCCCCGAGCCCCTAGGTCTTTAGGGTGTGTCGGTCTTGTGTCCCCTAGGTCTTTAGGGTCTTGTGTCATTATTTTGTTGTCTTGTCATTTGGTCATCTGTTCATCTTGTCGCCTTGTTATCTTTTCTTTTGGTTCATCATGTCATCTTATCGTGTTGTCAAGTATGTCCCTATCCTAGCTAGTACTTACAAACAAACGTCATTACTATCATGAGATTCAGTTAGTTTCAAATGTCCTGCATCATGTCAATCTTTTAGCCTAGTCTCCATCTTTGCTCTCAACATGATGCATCCTTCCTAATAGACCGTGTCCATCCCATCCATCCTTTTGATCATGTGGCAAAGGATGTTTGAAATTTGATTGTGATCTTTTGATGCTTTTGACATTTTGTTTATCATTTGAGCTTCCTATTATACCTCGTCACGGTCACCACGATCCATCATATCATGGTGTGCTTTGTGTGGTGAACATCAGGGCATATCTTGATCTTTTTGTTTGCTTATGTCTTCCTTTTTGTCCCACGTAGTACCCACCAAGATCCTTGTGGTCTTATGTTACACCAAGGCTTCCTTTTTGTTTGTGGTTATCTCAACATCAAGCCCAACCAAAGCCCCTGTGACTTTGGGATGTTGGACTAACCGTTTGTTTGTTGTGTGAGTCCTATGCATGTGATACAACATCACCTTGGTTCCTCATACCCTGGTGCATAGTATCTCATGCTATATCAAATTAAGTGCTCATTACATGGCAGCATAGCGTGTAACCATTAACTTTCTTGATTTGGTTACTATCCATTCATCTATCCAAACCCCCCCATCCATTCATCCTACATATTTCTAATCCATTCATCCTTCATCACTCTCCCTCATCTCTCTATCCTATCCATCCTCATCCCTCCTCTTTCATCCTTCTCATCATTTCACCATCTCTTCAATCTCCTTAAGATAATAGAGAGTTTTTATTCTAAGCATCACTTCATCCGATATGCTTAGGATAATAGAGATTTTTTATTTTAAGCATCTTTTCATCCATCTTCTTATGATAATATAGATTTGTTATTCTAAGAATCTTGTCATCCCCCATCTTCATTCATTTCAACAATCTCACATCTTCGTCCAATACTAATCTATTCGATCCAGCACAAATCATCTGACCACATCCTTGGTCTTGTGCCCAGCCTTGCTACAAGCCTTGACCTAATCATCATCATCATCCTCGGGATGTATCCTTCCCTATCCATTTGTGTTGTTTTGGGATGTATCCTTCCCTCATCAACAACACTCCCATCATCATCATCGAGATGTATCCTCCCCTATCCTTTTGTGTTGTTTTGGGATGTATCCTTCCCTCGTCAACAACACTCCCATCATCATCATCATCATCATCATCGGGATGTATCCTCCCCTATCCTTTTGTGTTGTTTTGGGATGTATCCTTCCCTCATCAACAACACTCTTATCATCATCATCATCATCATCATCGGGATGTATCCTTCACTTATCTTGGTGTTGTTTTGGGATATATCATTCCCTCATCATCAAAACTCCACCCCTCATCAATCCATCCTGGCTTGTAGTTTGACTGGGGAAACATCATATTTGTCCTTTACTCAATTTGTGCTTTTTGTTATCCCTTTACCTCTCTCATCCTCTCTTATCCATACTTTTGCATCATGTTCCCCATCTACTCTTTCATCATCTCATCCATTTCGAGAACACACCCATGTTCTCTTAAACCTACATGTCCTCTCGAGGGGGCATCCTCAATCCCTAATCCTCATCTTCGCTCCCATCATCTTTCCTCCAAGTCACTCCTTCAAATGACTCGGGCATCGTTCCCAATCTAATCATCTTCTTCCTGGTGTTATCTTTTAATCTTCTTTAAAATGATGCTACTTCGTAACACCATCTCAAAAAGGGGAAAAATGTAGACACCTAAATTTGACCACTTACATTTAGTCAAATTTATCCCTTTCGTCTAAATATCCTTCTACTCGCTTTAATTAAATAATATTGCCATTATTTAATTAATATCCTTAAATTCCTCTAAATCCTTAAGGTATTTAGTTAAATAATTAAATACCTTGCCCCTTTATCCCTTTCTTCCAAAGAATTAAATAAACAACCCACTTATTTAATTCCCTTTATGTCTCATCCACATTTAATCCTAACTCATCTCATAATCCCATCATTAGGGATGTGCACATTCCTAATCCATGATTAGGATGTGTCACATCCTCCAACTTTTGCAAGTTGGCTCATAATCATCATTAGCCACCTAACCCTCTTCTAATCCTTCATCAACTAGTCTAATCAACCCCCTTTAGTCAACTCTCCCACATCCCAATGCAATTTTTAATTTCATTTTATTCTTCCAACACCCTTCATGGAATTTTTAATTTTCATTTACAATCCCCATGTCCTTTCCAATGGAATTTTAAATTCCATTTATTCACCCAAGGTTTCTCAAGGAATATTTTATTCCTTTTGTCTTCCCCATTCACATTAAAAAATAATTTTTAATTCCTTTTAGTCAACCTTTGATCTCCACCCTTGATCTCTTTCCCTTGGCCAAGAATGAATCTAGGCCCTTCATTCATTT
Source organism: Sequoiadendron giganteum (assembly GCA_007115665.2). Taxonomy (NCBI): domain Eukaryota; kingdom Viridiplantae; phylum Streptophyta; class Pinopsida; order Cupressales; family Cupressaceae; genus Sequoiadendron; species Sequoiadendron giganteum. The sequence goes on along the minus strand of CM021106.1, from coordinate 640,225,589 downwards.
CTCCTTGGCTAAATGGCTAACACTTATCCATTTTGCAACCATAACTCTCATTCAAGCAACAAATCGCTAGAAACACATTCATTCATTCAATCACTCTCACTCACAGTCTACCACATTCAACATTCAAGCCATCTATCACCTTCAACCCATCTCAAGCCTTCAATCTCCAACCATCATCTTGCATCCAAATCAAGCATTTACAAGCCGTTATGCCGCCAAAATCGATCTAGGAGCACACATAATCAAACAATCAACAGGGCCAACCAACCCATCAACTTGGAAAAGGTAACATCACTCTTTTTCTTGCATTTGGTTCAAGTCCAACTCAGGCCTAATCGTGAGGTGTTGTTCGTGTTTTCTTTGTTTGCATTTCTTTAAGTTTTGCATTTTTAGGCTTAGATAAAACACCTGCACACAATCCCTATTTTCGTTAAGGGTTGAGCTTGCGTTAGGGTGTTGGCATGCCCTTGTTGTCCTATTTGAGACACTTGGCCTATACTTCCTTACGGGATGTTGGGAACACTTGTGGTACTTGTGGGGATGGATGAAGATGGGTACCCTTGATATGTTGATGATGTTGTGGACTCATGAAGTCTAAGTGGTTGATGTTGGTGTTGAGGGTGTTCAAGAATGGTAGAAGTGCCAAAGGTAGGTGTCCAAGTGGTAGATGGATTGGTGTTGAGAGTACCCACAAGTGTGTTGCTTTCAAATGGAAGAGTATGTCCAAAGTATTTAGCAAGACTAGTTGCAATACTAGGAATAGATGTTTGATTTAGAAATGGAGTTGTTTGCAAGGTGGATGAAGTCACATCGTGTGCCAATGATTTCACAACAAAAGATGGGGAAATCATAGAAAAAATTTCTAAGGCTTGATGTTCTTGTTTGTACTCCATGATTTCTTCCTTAGTAAGTCCAAATGGGTTGTTCGCGAAGTCTTCTATCTCATATGGCCCTGATGGAGATAAGGTTTGTTGTGATGGGGTAACTTGACTTCTTGGATTGAATTCTAAAGGATTAGGATCACTTCAGGTGAATGTGACTTTGGTTGTCTCCATAATTCTCTTGTGTTGTGATCTTGTCTTTACCATAAATTTTGGGTCACCTATGGGATAGTTGTGTTGAGATTTATAGTGTTTGAACTCTCTAGTTGACTCAAATCTAGGTAGAAGGGATGCTCTAAGCCTTTTGGGAGCAATGATGATAATGGGAGATCTAAAAGTGAATGATGTGGAGAGTGATCTTTGAAAAATTTTGGGACAACACTTTTGACTTAAGTTTGATGTTATGATGTTTGCATAAAGGATTTTTATGAACTTGTTTATCTTTAGGGTAGACTCTTGACCTTCAAGATAAACCAGTTCAAAGATGATAACCAACTTAACTAAATGCATGGAAAAGGATTCATTTCACATACACATTAGCTAAGTTAGGGGTTGGTTTGATAGATGTTTAAGTCAAAAAGTGTTGGTGTATTTGAAATTTTTGCAAAGTTTGGTGAAGTGAAGGATTATTTTTGATGAAGGGGTGGATGAAATGCTTGACCCAATGTTGACCTAGAATGAACCTTTTGTTTTCCAATACCAAGGTAATGAGAAAGATGCTAGACCTCTAAAGTGTTCAAATCCAAAAGACCAATGCTTAACTTAAATGAGAGGTTCATATTGAGCATACATGTCTGGATTATTCAATGGGATAAGTCTATAAATCCTTGTTACCAACTTGTTCTTGTTGTGGTACTATCTTAGGATACGTCTTCTAATGTACTTTGAACTATGATGTCTAAGTTTGAAAAATAGCGGCATGTAGAGCTTCTCTTAGGGATTTCGATTTTGCATGAGATCATTTAGAGAAGTTCAAGATCATGGAAGAGACCAACGTTTTCACGTTCAAAGAAGGCATACAACTCTGGATTATTCCTTGAAACACATATATAAAAGTTCCTTGTCAATCTAGTTCTATTTTAGTAGAGTGCCACAAGGTGTTGTTAGATGGCTTTTGGACTATGATGCCTAAGTTTGAAGTGACAACACGTAGACCTTATCTTGGGGATTTTGATTTTGCATGAGATCATTTACAGAAGTCTAATATTATGAAAAAGAGGATATTTATTGCCATGACGGGGTGATCCCACAATACTAGTTTACAATTTTTGGGCAAACTGGACACTAAACTGATTTTTTTTAACTAAATCTTCACTTTCGAGCTCCTATAGCGACTAAACCATGAGGAATTTGAAGATGATACAAACTAGTGATTTGTGAAGTTTTGTCTATAGATTCTAAATATATTTTTTTCAAAAATTTTGGAATTAGATTGCACTTCTTTTTCCATCTCCCTCGAAAACTAGCTTTTAAAAAAAAATAGAATTTTTAAGGAGCGACGCTCACCGTATACAACATAATTTTTTTTGTATGAAGGATAAAATTCTATTTTTTCCGAATTTAGATTTGTAACTATGATATCTAGCACTTTCATTTGGTTTCATAGTGTTTTATTAAATATTTTTTTCCTTTATCAAGTTTCGAAGTCAAACCAATTATAATTCAAACATAGGCGGACTGTACACAACATAACTTTTTTTGTATGTATCAAAATTCATTTTTTTTTAATGGATCAAGGACATCAATACCCAGCCTGAACATATTTTTCAAAATTTTATTTTGATAATCTTTTATTTTTCCACATGTGCAGAACAAAGAGCTTGATTTTTTGTGAAAAATTTATGTTTAATAAAACTAAAATATAAAATACATAATAAAACCAAAACATATTAAAATTATATTCGTTGGATAGCTCGTTTTGAGGACTACCATCATCTAGTTGGGTTTGTGAAGTCTCCTCCATTTTCATACTCAACCCAAGCTTTGAAGTGCAAAATTCTGGAATTTTTTACCACCTGAGGGGGAGAAGGAGGGAAATCGGGGGTTTTAGCAAACCCCTAGGGGTTCGCTCAAACCAGGGTTCATTTGAACCCCCTTTCAAAAAGGGTTTCCTTTGGGTTTTTTTGCAGGAGTGATGGGAAGTTAATTAAATAGGGTCGTTCGAACCCTTGTTCATTCTAATCATCTTTAGGTTCGTTCGAACCCCAAAAAAAAATTTTTTTGGCATGGGGGCATTTTTTTCAACTTTTCCTTCCTCACTCCAATTGTAATCCACTTTTGTGGGTTCACCCGCCGGTGGTGGTAATAGGGGTCATCCAACCACAATATCAGTTTGTTCCTCTGCTTCATCTAAGATGTTTGTGGTGTTTCTCCACTGAATGGGTGTTTCTTTTGTTTCAAAAGTGAAGCTTCTCAAATTACTAATTATATCGGTTTGTTCTCCTTCAATGAGTTCAAATTTTGGTTGAATGATAGCAGGTGTAAGGTCGGGTTGTTCAACCGGAGAGATTGAACACCAAATGGTCATGTGGGATTCAATTTTTCAAGTTATCTTGGTTAAATGAGTTTCTTTTTTTCCCACAAACATTTGCCTTGATTAAGTTCAAACTAAATGTCTATGTCAAAAACATAATAAATTTCACAAAGTCCATTTGTGAAAATCATGAGGTTGAAGCCATAGTTGCCTATGTTAACTTTGGGAAGTATGGATCGAGATGTAAGTCAAGATATTTAGAAATCTCTAAGGATAGAAATCCTTAAGACAAGCATCAATATCAAGGCTATTTCAAAGGGTATCCATCCTTAGACCAAAGGGTTTAAAATTTTGAAGAAGATTGTGAATGTTTGTTTGCAATGTTTTGGAACCAACCAAAGTATTAAACTGATTCACAAGCATTCACCACCTAGGTTTAGAAGATACTACTTGTTGAATCCCCACTTGTATTTCTCCAAACACTAAGACAATGCGAACAACTAAAGATTTGGTGATACTAGCTCCCCCTTACATGACACAAACTTCTCGAGACCACCAAATCTCAAATCTTGAAGATCTGAAGATCCTAAGTATTTTCCTGTTTCAACAATGAATAGTAAAATGTGGGGCAGCTTCGGAACGACCGTTCCTGTACCAGCAAGTATAAAGGATTTTTGGCTTCTTAAAAAATGGTTCTTAGTAAGGGCTTTTGTTCAAGGTGGTCATACACGCAATAAGATTATCTCAAGATTATTTCAATCAAGAGGCCTCCTAGTCCCTTCCTAAGAAAGAATTTTCACGTGTCATGCAAACACTAGGGGTGGCACTTGTTGGTATGACACATCCACACCTGTTGCTTATGACTTTCATCACAAACAAAAATTTTATATAGTGGTTTGAAAGAGCTTGGCTTTACTCGTTATTGCTTGGGTCTTTCCCAAATTTTGAAGTGGGGTGGAAGGACCTCTAAAGGTATACAAAAGAAAAGAATTACATTGTTTTTGATCTCCTAGATCTCACAAAGCACAAGGAGAGAGCATACACAACACCTTTTCCTTACACTTGCATGGGGTTGATTTTAAATCCAAATAAAAATATGTGGGTGGTTATACAAAATTTAAAAGGAATGCTTTTGATTCTCAAGATTGTCGAGTGGCACGAGAGAAGATCATACACATTTAATGACAAAAATGCAAACCACAAGACATGGAAAACACTTGTTAATTTTAACCCTCAAAGCAAAGGTAAGTTCATTTTAAGCACCAAACTGAGTGTGAAAGTTGTGTTGTTCAATTTTAAACCAACAAGCCAAAATGATGTGAGGGTTTAGTTTTAACCAATTTGAACGTTCATTTTAAAGCCCAATTCAAAGCTCGTTTAGTCCTAAAGCGTAAAGTAAAAAAGCATCATAAATGGGTTATAATTGCCCCAAAAGTGTTGAAGCAATTGTTTTAATTATACAATAAATGATAAAATGCTCCTTCACTTTGATTTTTTTTTTTGTCCAACTTGTGAAACCTTGTTAGCCTAAAAAAGTAGGAAGTCAGTGATGTGTCGAAAAGTAGATAAAATCAACAATTTAATGCACATGCTAAAATTACTCACTATTTTTTTCTTATTAGTAAAAAGCGTCATTGTTCACGATAGCGTCACCATAATTCAAATGAGCGTCCCTCTGGTGAAAAATAGCATCGCTCTGCAGCAAGACAGTGACGACGATAGCATCACTATTTGGTGGTGTCACTGTTTTTAAATCCTCGATACTTCTAAAAAGTATTAGCGACGTAGTTTGTTTTAATCAGCACTAGTGATTTAATTAGGCATCATTGTATCATATGGAAATAGCATCGCTATATGGTGACACCTTACACAGGCATCGCTAAAATCTCCAAGAGCGTTGATGTATTTACAAAAACTTAAAAAATGGACTTCAAGAGAAAAAATTGTTAAATTTGATTGATTTAGACCTCCTTCTAGCACCAAAATGTGACCGATGGATTAGTATGGTCCAACTACACATGATCTTTGAGGATACAAAGTATATTTATGCCACTAAATGTCAATCCCAATAAGATCAATCAATAAAAACTAAACTAGGAATCCATTAAAACTTAACATGTTAAACCATGAAAGCTTCAAAACACCTATTTTAATCCATTGAAACTTATCCTATTGGGGGAGTGGTGTCACGTTGATGTGGAATGATGACCCTTTCCCAATCCCTTGGATAATGAGCTTGATTCAATCGATTCTATTGAAAAGAATCGATGAAACCATTGATAGATGTGTGATGAAACATGATTCAAATGCTAAATGAACATGATGCAAGCTTTTTAACACGATTTAGACTAAGATGATCGATATGGATGAGTGAAAATCTAATCTAAATGAAGTTTAAGCTAAAAAGGTTGAAACCCTAATTACGAGATATACTAAATGTATGCATCTATGTTATCATGGAAGCCATTAATGGAAGCTAAGCTAATATACAAGTGAATTAAGCTAAAATGCTGTAAAATGTGAGTGCAAATGCAAGTGATTTTAACAGAATAATTTTTATGTTAAAAGATGGATTTATTTGTCTCCAAATAGTGACCTATTTATAGGAGGACAAATGAGAAATGGAGGGTTGAGATCAAAAAGGTTAATCAATGGTTAGAAAGGAAGGAAGATGGAGGCATGGATCATGGATTCCCATCAAGGGTTGAAAATGCAAGATGATATTTAATTAAGGGCTCACATTAATCCAAACAAGCACACTTACAAGACTTGCAAAAGAAGTTGTTGCAAGTATGGATGTGTTTGGTGGTGTTGTCATTAATGTTGTCATTGATGTCAACATAGTTCAGTTTATTTTCATATTGTACTTGTATAGTTGAGATACTATAGAAGTGCTTAGAGTACATGGAGCTATATTTATGAAGTTGTAGTTGTGTCTTTGCCAAGTTCTTTTGAGAAAATTAAGAAATAATGAAGGTCGTGTTGAGTGTGTGTTCTGAGTGTGCTCCAGTATTGTGCTCTGGATTTCCTCTGTGTTGATCCTATGCCTATGCGGATCTGTGGTATTATCAATAAGTTTGAATGGAGAATATATCCTAAGTTTTAGCTTTTGGATCGATGGAGAATGAAAGATGTGTTCACCGGTGTGTGAACTAGTTTTGCAGAACTATTTGTTTGTGGACTAGGAGAAATGTTTTGGCTCCACAGTCTTATGGAATTGGGTTTCAAATCTTGTGGATCTGGGAGATGATTTATTTTGATGGTTTTCGTGTTTTTTCAAATGTGCTTAGTATTTGGCGCTCCAGAACACCTGCTCCAGAGCTCCTATGTGTTGCTTGTTGGTTTGGTTGGATTGTTGAAGAATATTTTGTAAATGAAGTTTGTTGTAGTTGTTGCGGATGAACCTGAAGTGTTCTTAGAGGTGGTAAAATGTCTAGTGAAGTTTGTTGGGTAATCCATGTGTGATCATCTTGCTGGAGATGCACGTACTTTAAAGATCATTGGTGTTTTCATTAGGTTTGACCGACCTGGTGTCTACATATTACATGAAGATTTGCATCGAATTAAGGAAGTGTGTGATTGATCCAAGATGTTGTTTGGGTCCTAATTAAATGTGTAATTGGTCCTCTCTCATTCTTATCCATCGTGAGAATGTTGAGTAGCTGACCTAATTTGAATTTGTAAATTGAATGTTGTTTAGCCGACCTTGGAGAATTCTTCTAGGGTTGAAGATGGTATAAATGCAAGTCAGGATCTTGCAAATTATGATGAATGAAGCAAGAAAGTGAAGTGTGCGAACAAGTGTGAAAAGTAGAGTGTGCAAGAGTGAATTGAGGTAGTAGTACTTTGATGTGTTAGATTCCAAAAGGCAGTGAGTTGATGGTATCTCCTATCTTCTGATCAAACTGTGAATGTGTGAAACCTTTGTGGCGGATCTTCATTTATCTTTTCTTTTTTTGTAGGCAATGAACCTCCGTCTGGGTAGTGAGTCCTATTGTAGGCAGTGAGCCTTTGTATCCAAGTAGTGAGCCCTCTGGCAGTGAGCTTGTGTATCCGATATTGCATTATTACTATATTGTGAGCTAATCCTCACCGTGGTTTTTCCCTCATTAGGTTTTCCACATAAATCCGGTGTCTCTGGTGTTTGTTTTTTTTTATTTGCATTTCATGTTTACACTTAATAACAGACTGGATTAAAATGCAATTGATTAAGATTGGAAGTAAAACAATTTTGTATAACTTATTCACCCCCTTTCTCAATTGTTTTGTGAATTTCAACATAAGTCTTGTAAGTTAACTTGCACATGAAGTCTTGCAAGTTAACTTGCACATGAAGTCTTATAAGTTTGTTAAAAAGGAAGAATATTCCTTAGAATATCCTCATGGGTGAGGAAAATTATATATTTAGCAAATTAAAACAAAGTTTTAATGTACAAAAAGGGAAGGAATATTCCTTTTGGAGGAATGTGCAAAGGAGGAATATTCCCTTTCAAGTTGGGGGGGGAGGAATAGATTTAATTATGTAAATTAGGGGAATTAGATGATATTCATTAAATAGAGTGATTTAATGGAAAGGGGGGAAGTGAAATGATATTTAATTAAATAAATTAGAGTTATTTAATTAAATAAGAAGACTTGGGGATTTAAATTAAATAACTTGATGTATTTAATTTAATAGAATGAAATGTTAGTATGAAAGGGGTGAATTAACCTGATTAAATTAATTAGATTAATAGATAAAAATGACAATTAATTAAATAGCTAGGTTAATTTAATCAATTAAGCGAAATGAGGATGAGTTTCAAGATGAAATGATGTTAGTATACCTAATTCAAGTGTATGATATCATTCAGGACATTTTTAAGTGTCTCCAACTCTCATAAAGTGTGTTAGATTTGAATTGATAAAAAGACTATGTATTTATAGGTGTTTATCTAATTTCCCAAACATTAGATTCCAGAATCCAACAATTGCATATGAAATTTGAATCATTAAAATACTACCAAAAACATATTAAAATTTGGGATCTGGGACTTAAGGAGGACACATTCACCCTTGGGCAAATGGGTCTTGGGCCAAAAGTCCATGACACATTCATTTCGAGGTGATTAAAATATTAATTGTATTAATTAAATATAAGTTTCCCTTTCAAAAAATGAGCAAAATAGGGCTTTGGAATGCATAATATGACAAATTAGGAGCTTTATCAAGTCCAATTAATTAAGGGACCCAAACATAGTGTGAAATTGTAAAGGTATACAATTTCCTACACTATAGTTTGAATTTGGATATGGTGGTCCATAGATATTTGGCTACAATCATATCCTCCATTTGAGCTTCCATGTCTCAAAGTTAGTGCTAGTGAACTTTGGCATCTCTATCCTTAATGTGTTATTAGAGGGCTTAAGTTATAAAAGATGCAATAACAAAATTCTATTTACAAAATTAACTAAACTAAATCCTAGGGAGTAATGAGAAGTAGATAGGCATTTTTGAGTTTTGAATTAAGATTCTCATCCAAAATATGTTGAGCCCTATAATAGTTAAATCTAATGTGAGAGGCTTGTAAGCATTAGGGGACATGATAGGATCTTCAAATATTCCCTTACAAGAAGGCCTTCTACCTTCAAAAGGTATCTAGTCAATGTTTAAACCTTCTTTGGAGGGTTCCAAATGGTCGTTGGTGGCAGTTGAGATGCTATCAAAGGATTTACAACCCCCACATCAATCTTTTGTAGGAGTATTGGGATGTACATCATTTGTTATTAAAATCTTGGTTTCCTAAGTTTAACCTTATGATGATTTTTTTACTATAATGTTGATTTGGGTTCACCTTCTAAATCTTCCTCTACAATATTGGGTTTATGATTGCTTTCATAGAATAGATAATACATTAGAAATATTTGTAGTTTTGGATAAGTAGGTATGATTCTTGCTTCACCTTAGAATCATCTTGGTGATGTGTCTCATATCCCCTTTTCTTCTCCCAATTTTGTTGATATAGTCTATGCATCCTCTCTTGAGGAGCAAATTGTTTCCAATTTATAACATCTTCTAATAAAATGTTTGTCCCTTCTAAAAATGAACAAATTGAAAAAAAAAAGATTAAAACTCTTTGTCGGCTATAAAAAGAATAAGAAATCTTTAAAAAGAACCTATAATCTAAAATTCGAACTCTATATAAAAATTCAAAATTCTATGTGAAACATACTAAACCAACTAAAAAATAAAATGTTAAAGAATATATCCTTAAATCAATTCTAAATTTCATTAATGAACCATTGACTACTTTACCTATTATTTTGAAAAACAAAAAAAAGAAAATAACAAAATATAAAAGAAAATACAAAACAAATATATATATATATTTTAAACAATCAAATCTAATAAAAAATGTTAAAATTGTATACTTAAAATAAACACTATAAACAATATTGATAATTTCTACTAATAAAATCTATTGTAATCTTGTTTAAGGAAGGAGTGAGCCCCAAGTATTGAATCTTTATAATCTTAAAAAACCCTAAACTAAATCCTAATAATATTGAATTGCAAGACAATACGTGCAACCTACATCGTGATTACATCAAAGGTTTGAGAGAATGACAAATGGGTAATGCCGACATTCACTATAATGCGTATTTTGGTAATCCCATGATTATTAGATTTATATTCTATGAAATAAAAGGCGATGTAAGCCAAACTACCTAATTTCTACTCAATCACGCCAAATCAAAAGAAAATCATTGCTTGTTGTGTGAGATCGCATTGGAAAATTAGTTTTAAATGCATCCGCCGTGGACACCTGTCATTGAAAACAGATTATTTTTGAGCCACATACATCTTCCAAATAGTTGGCATATATCGGAGGAGGAACAGTTATTGACAGGGTGGAGGTGGGAAAAGTAGGAGATGGGACCTTGTTAGAATGCTCATAATCAACACAACTTAAGTAAAGGTATTTTGCAACACCAATAAGGTTATGTTTTAAACTCCCATTTTATGATGACTGATTGTTGTTCCTTAAAAAAAGTATAAAAAATATCTAATATACTCAATATATCAGATGTGTAAAGTGTTGCTTTGGGATCACAGCTGTCCCAGTCTTGAGTATCTAGCTCCAATGACCACTTAACATATCTATTTTGAGTTTGAATATTTTAACCAGATTTAGTAGAGACTAGATTTCTATTCACAATATGTACAAAACATTAATTACCCAAACAATGGATCGAATTATAAGGAGAAGATAGAGTACAAAAAGTTAATTTATATTAAATGATCATAAAATCTATTATAATTTGTTACTACAACAATAACGCTAACTTGAAATATAATGCATAAACCCTAAATTAAATGGGTCATGGATACAAAGAAATGGATGCTAATGCTAATTCCAAAACTAGGTTTGAGCATCCCCTTTGATAGGAATAAGATTACAACGAAATATATAGTAAAATGAATGCAAAAATAAAACATAAAATAACACAAAACATAGAGACGTGGATCTATGTTATTCACCCGATATGAGCTATGCCCACAAAGAAAGAATCAGTTGTTCCTTTTTTCTTTGTCCAACAAAGTAAAGGGATGCAACTTGCTACACATTTGGTGTATCTTCATCTTATCTCTATCGCAATCTCCACACACACTACTACATAATTATAATACAATGCCCTCATAAAAGAGGGTTTCCTTCTAGGAAAAAAACCAACATAACCTCTATCGTCAAATCTATGAGATAATGATGAATGGTCTAAATTTACTATGAAAAGCAAATATTTAAAAATTTAAATATGTATCTTAAATTTAACTTCAATGGCTCTATTCTTGAACCCCATCAAGGGGATAGCCCCCTTGACCCTAAAAGGGGGGACCCCCTAAAATATAATGGGTTCCAAACATGGCTACAAAATCACCAAAAAATAGAGCTTTAACAAGATCAAGCTCCATTACCAACACCCTTGAATAATTACAAATTTTCATGGAGATATCCATTTACATCTACTATGTTCATTTAATATTTTTCCTATGATAGATTACAAGGCATATCCCTTCCCCATATAGATAAAAGTTGTACCAATTGATCCCCTAAAATGTCATGAGATACTTATGCAGCCAAGATATTAGCTCAATGACCAACCATAATTATATTCACCTATCTTGTATACATCATTTTGTTACAATGCATTTTATTGCTTAGGCAAGGTCTTTGGAGGTTACATGCAAGTACAACAATATAAAACATGTAATCATCCTTAGATCTACAATCGGGTGGCCTCAAGAAACAAAATCATCTTTTATATGCTCAAATAATTCATGTGTTTTCACTTTTATGCCTATAAATGATAGGATTCATTTATCACATCAAGTTTGTCGATACCTATTTTCATTATCTACACATAGTTTTGTAATTAGATTAATGCACCTATGGAGTTTAATAAAAATTTGAAAAAATATAGATAGATGATTGTACACATCCATTGTAATTAATTTTAGGCATAATGACATCTTGGGAAGTACAGGGAAGCAAGTGGCGTTCTACACTTGAAGGTTGGGGATTCACAAAATTGTATTCTTGAATAGTGGGTTGAGGAAATCAGAGTCATGATATGAGGATGCGAGGTCCAATGGAAGGAAAAAGTCTACAAGCTTGGGAAGGAGGAATGATAAAGAAACATGGATCAATAATAACGATCCTAGCAAATAATTTGTAGGAGGGATGATGACAATAAAAGCCTCAAAGTCTCACAAGGAACACATGAGTTGAGAAGTAGGTATTAAAAAAACAAGATACTAAGTGCAAGATTGGGAGCGAGGGATGCAATGATCTAGAATCATGCTAGCAGTTGTTTCAAAGATGAGTAGATATTAATACTCTGAGGCACCAATACCTAATATTTATGGAAAGGAAAACTTAGAATCCTACTAGGGTTTATGATTCTAAATTTTGACATATGACCATGTCCAAGCATGTGCAAAAGAAAAGTTTCAAACATTAACACGTGGTAGGGCTTAAGACTTGGGAAACCAATGTCTTTCAGAACTAAAGTACAAAGAATGCATAAATTGACCAATGATCGTTGAAATAATTCTTGGATCAGATATCAATGATGGGTATAATAGGGCTAAGACAACAAAGAGGACACAAGAAAAAACAAAGTATATTTTAGGGCATGTGCAAACATACTCAACAAAATAAAATCTATCAAGTAGATTCAAAGGAGACCCCTTTCTTTTCTTTCCAATAGATCCCAATCTACTTGAGACATTGTGATGGGTTTGAATTTGGATATGGTGGCCAATAGATATCTAGCTACAAGCATATACTCCATCTTGAGCTTCTACATCTCAAAGCTAGTGCCAATGAACTTCACCGTCTCTATCTTTAATGTACTATTAGAGGGCTCAAGTTATAAAATATATAATAACAAAATATCAGTTACAAAACCAACTAAACTAAATTCTAGGGAGTAATGAGAAGTAGTAAGCATATTTGAGTTTTGAATCAAGATTCTCACCCAAAAAATGTCAAAACCTATAATAGAAATCTAATGTGGGAGGCTCGTAGGCATTAGGGGACATGACAATATCTTCAAATATTCCCTTACAAGAAGGCCCTCTACCTTCAAAAGGGATCTAGTCAATGTTTAAACCTTCTTTAGAGGGTTCAAAATGGTTGTTGGTGGCACTTGAGATACTAGAAAAGGATTTACAACCCCTCATCAATATTTTGTAGGAGTTTAAGGGCAACACAACATTGGTAAGGTGAAATCCGAATTGGATATGTAGATTAGTGCAGGTGAATTCTTGAGTAGTAGATAAGTTTGTGAGTCTACAAGAGTCATTACAAGGGAGAGCTTTAGATATTCCATGTATTACTATGCCTCCCATTCTACAAATGGGTAAGAAAGTACTCTTTCAAAAGGAGAATCTATTTGGAAAGTATGCTTTGGTATGTTTAACTCTCTTTAGCCTAATAGTTGATTTCCAACACTTGGAGCATGCACATTAAAAAATCTATAGAATTTTTTTCTTGTACTCAATGATACTTTGTTATCTATTGTGTGGGTTAAAAAAAATAGGTATTTTATTCTTTCCAATTTCCTAGTATTGGGATGAAGATCATTTGTTATTAAAATCTTGGTTTCCTAAGTTTAATCTTATGATAATTTTTTTTAGTATAATATTGATTTGGGTTCATATTATAAATCTTTCTCTACAATATTTGGTTGATGCTTGCTTTCATAAAATTGACAATACATTAGGAATATTTGTAGTTTTAGAAAAGTAGGCATGGTTCTTGCTTCACCTTAGAACCATCTTCAATGCTTCCAATTGGTGATGTGTTTCAGACCCCCTTTCTTTTCCCAATTTTGTCAATATAGTTTATGCCTCCTCTCTCAAGGAACACATGGTTTCTAATTTATAGAATCTTCTAATAAAAGCATCGTCTCTTCTAAAAATGCACAAACAAAAAAAATTAAAATTAAAACTCTTTATTGATTAAGAAACACAAAAAAAAAAAAAATGTATTATAATATTAAAACTTCATATAAAATACAAAATTCTACATTCAAACAAACATACTAAAACTAACTAAAAAAGAAATATTAATAAATATATCATTGAATCAATTCTAAATTTAATTAATAAAAGCTTGACTCCTTTACCTATTATTTTGAAAAACAAAGAAGAAAAAATAACAAAAAAATATAATACAAATAAAAAATCTTTAAAACAATCAAACTTAATATTTTCTTTTGGTTAAAATCACATAAAAATAAACATTATAATTATTGTTCATAATTTATAGTAATAAAATCTATTGTAATCTCAAGATAAGTAGGAGGTATTTTCCACAGTGTGTCAAATTGTGATATTACTATTAGGATTTAACCAAGTTTTATGAGTCAAACTCGTTGACCCATGTTTCATGAGTAATGGTTCACAAGAACCATTGACACATGTTTAATGAGTAGTGGTTCACAAGAACCCGTCTCTCATGATGGTGAATGGTCCACCTAGCACTCATTGCATCTAGGTGATGCTCACAAAGGTGAAGCACCAAAGCTTCTTGAGAGATCACCCATCCCAGTACTACTCTAGCTCAAGCGTGCTTAACCACACAGTTTTCCCCAAGGTTAAACCCAATTAATTATTTAGTAAAGGAGTGAAACAGTTTGGTGACATTTGGAATTTTAATGCCCTTGATTGGGTTGCTTGGCAGGATTCAAAACAAAACTTCAATTTACATAACAGGGATAAAGGTTTCATGGCCTTTGTGAAACCATTTAGTTCCTATTGAACTCCCCACGAAAATCTGCACTCCTTTGCACTGCAACTTTTTCAAAGATTGGTTGTGGGTCAATAAATACCCTTTCTTATGGTTTCCTTTGAAGAAGTTATATTTCAAGCTTCTTTCAGGTATGAAATTGAATCCAAAACTTAACAGGAAATGGAATTGTAAGTTTAATGAAAGAAAATGGAGAATGTTAAGTGCACAGGTTTGGAAGTCCAAGACGAAGGCTAATGCTCAAATGCTGGCCTGGAAAATTTTGCACCATAAAACTACCAGTTGGGGATAGAATAAAATATTTAAGATTACAAGCAGCCAAGTGACCTTTCTATCAGCACGATGAAAACTTAAAACATATCTTTTGGGACTGCCCTCATACAAAAAGAAAATGGAATAGTATTTTTTTATCATTTTCCTGCTATTTTTTATCATGTTTTATGCTGGAAAGAAGTTATTTTTGATATTGGACTGCATAAAAACATAATTGTTGATTCTGTGAGGTAGTGTATTTTATTGCATTTATGGAAAAGTAGATGTTCAATACTATTTTCTAAACACATTTTGCATCGTGAAACAAATATTCTAAAGTTTTACTATGACATCATGTTTCAATTCACTTTTCTTTGTTCTCGGTTGAAGAGGGGGCTCATAAAAGATTCAGATTTCAGCAAGCATTTGGAAGAGATCAAACACCAATTTTCGCAGCTCCATGAAGGGGAGCTTTGTTGTGCTCATAAATTGCAAATCATGTTCAAATTGAGAGTGTAATGGTGGCATAAGATCGCTGCATCCTAGTTGTGTATTTGTGTCAATGTAAAATCTTTAGTGTTGCTAGTTTGTTTTCCAATGGTGTCATAAGCTTGATACTTACTGGTTGTTCTGTTGAGACATAGTAAAACTTTTAGTGATGTTGTTTTCTCTCTTGCAGTCTTCTTTTGAGACTGCATTTATTATTCATTGTAATTCCTTATGCTTTATTCAATACAAAAAAAAACTTACAACCCCATTTACAAAACTTTCAACAAGTACTGTGCCTTATGAACCATTCATTATAGAGTCTTTTTAACTAGAAAGTATTTTCCACATTTCAAATTATGATATTACTATCAAAATTGTAATCTTGTTAAAAAAATTAAAACCCAAATACCAATCCTCGAAATCTTAAAAAACCCTAAACTAAATCCAAAATTACAAGATAATGCGTACAACCTACATCGTAATTACATGAAAGCTTTGAGAGAATAGAGTTGGAATAGTGTATGTCGCCATTTACCCATTTGGCATTGAGTAACCAGTGATTTTTTGACTGAGTACTCAATGTCAAAATGGGTATATGCCGACATACATTATTCCAATTCTCTATCGCCCACTTAGGAATACTAATATTTAAACTATTAACTCAGCCTCGATATATGTGTCCATTCTTTTGTGTTCAGATGGACATCGATACTTCACAGGTATCACATTCGATCTGGCATAGTTTGTAAGACAGCAGCTCACTAACTGCTGGCTTGCCCTTTTTTGTTCTGAATCTCTGTATTTTTGCTTCTTCCAGTAAAAAAAAACACCTCACAGGTACCTATGTTCTTCTTTGTACTTAGGACAACACAACGCCATGTCGACTTGTTTCCTACGATAAAAACAGATTTTTTTTTGAGCCACATGCTTGTTTTAAATAATTGGAATATATCTGAGGAGGTATACTTATTCACAGGCTGGATGGGGATGGGAAACATGGGAAATGGGACCTCCTTACAATACTTGCCATATAATTTTAATCACCAAAACTTAACCAAGCCCATATTTCTACCCAATAAGCTTATGTTTTATACGCCCATTTTAGGGATGACAGATTGTTGTTCCTAAAAGAATTTAGTCTAATACACTGTTTCGCTTAGCAAATTAGAGTATTTAATGACTTCCTCTAGGCTTCTATCAATGTGGATTCCTTTTAAATAGAAGTTGATTAAGTACAATTATATCATAAGGTATTTGGGCATCCTATATAATTTTGGAGTGTATTATAAAATATTCTATAAATTATTAAATTATTAAATTATTGTAGCACGTTTTTCTAATTATTAAATTAATAAATCTTTCATAAGAACATCTATGTAAATTTAATAAGAGATATAAAAAAAAAAAGAACAAAATAATTTTATTGAATAGAATTTAATGGTTGGTATTCTATCTTACAAAGAAGTATTGTAAAATAGAGCAAGGTAATGCATAAAAGATGGAAACTAATTAAAGGTAGACATCCATGATAGATGGATCTAATTAAACCTAGACATGCATAATAAATGAAGATGACTAGATGAACTAGCATGAGTATATGAGTCTAACTCGACCTAAAATAGACAAGTGTCAATTAAGTGCATAATTCAAGGGCATGTGACTAATTGACACAAAAGACCAAGTGAGCTTATCCTAACTAACTATATGCATATAATACAATAAAGAAATAAAATAAATTGAACTAAATAAATTGCACCAACACCCCCATAAGGAAAAATTAGGAAGAGATAGAGAAATGCATGGGTTTTACCAACTAGTCTTGATCAAGTATTCCTTTATTTCTATATCTCATCCTAAGTTTCGCATATGGGGGTGTCAGTTCCTTTTACCTACTTAGGATATGCTCACATATGTAGTTGTGTCAATTAGCCATGTACCCTTGACTTATGCACCTAATTGACACTTATCTAGTCTCGACTAAGTTACACTCCTATCATGCTAACTCATCTAATTATCTCCATCTATTATGCATGTCTATCTTTAATTAGATCCATCTATCATGAATGTCTAATTTTAGTTAGTCTCAACCTTTCATTCATTATCCTTCTATATATAAGCACATGCTTCTTTGTACTTTGTAACAACAACCATCAAGTATTATTTAATATAATTATTATGCTAATTATTTCACTATGCCTCTTATTAGTTTTGCATAGAATTTCTTTTGGAAGGTTGTTGGTTTGATGATTCATGGATTTGTGAAATATTTCATTATTCCTGCATGATATGGAATCCATGATGTCATAGGCTAGTTCATTTATGATTAAAGAGGGCAAGTAGATCTTAGTATCTGAAAAGTCTCCCATCTTCTTCCAAAGATCTTCTATTGTGATTTCTTCATGTACATTATGTTGGTTCCCAAAGTCACAATTCCATAAGGGTAGAGTGATAACTTATCCGAGCAAGGATACCAGTTTGTCTTCTAGAGGATAGGATGTTGAATGGGCTCATCAATTGAGTGTGAATGATTAAAGGCAAATGTTTGAGAGTGGGTAGTATCTCCTTCACTTCGAACTTAGCTTAAATTGAGGAGAGCACTCCTAGATATATCCTTAATAGTACATCTAACCAATTATCATGAAAATTAAAAAACTACCAACAACTATATTTAATGTACACTTGGCCCTAAGATTTGTCACTAGGCCAAAGATTAACCAGTTATTTATAAAATCTCTTATTGAGATAATAATGGCATCCTTACATATGCACCCAAATATGATAATAGTACAATAACCCCATTTAACGAATCCACTTAACCTTTCATTTGTAATATCTTGGGATAAATATTTAAACAAATATTATTCAAAACCTTCTACAAATGTTTAATATTGTGAACAATTAAAATTTGGGTTTAAATATTTTAACCCTATGCTTTCAAATTGTAATAACCCAAGATACGATATTAGGGAAAAATATTTAATCCCAATTTTTAACAAATGTTTCTTAGATTTAAATACCTAACCAAGTTTGGTAGAAGCCTAGATTTTGTCCATGTTTACACAACAATAATAATGTTGCCTTCCTAACTAGTGAACCAACAAGTAGCAAATGTCTCAAGCCTCTAGCCCCAATGACTACTTAACATATCTATTTTGAGTTTGCTTGTTTTAATCAGATTTAGTAGAAACCAATTTTTTGTTCACAATTTTTACAAAACATTAATTACCCAAAATAGGAATAAACCATAAGGAAAATATTGAGTAAAAAATAATAAATGACCATAAAATCTATTAAAATTTGTTACTATGACATTAACCCTAACTTGAAATATAATGCACAAACCCTAAATTAAATGGTTCATGAATACATTACAATACTTTGTGATAACAATAGAAATAACATGGGAAGTGCCATCAAAAGAAGTTGTAACTACAAGAGGTATAGTAGCATAAACTTTTATGCTCAATCTTTCAACAATATTGGATCATATGAAGTTTATGGAGTTATAGTCCATGACGTCATGGGAGCTTGCTCATGACCTTTGATGAAATCATGCAACCAAGAAAAAGGGATTTTATCCTCTACCATGTGAAACCAAAGGATTTCCATCCTCTAGGTTCCTTATAAATCTTGGGGTTTTCATACTTAAATCTAATTGTTCAAATACCATTGCTTAGAATAATGTTAGTTAGGGTTTCAATTTGGATAATAATGCATAATGTCAAAATAATGAAAAACCTCATAATATATCTCTTGTGGTGTATTGAATAGCTTGGGGAAGAGATCCACCACTATTGCCTCTTGGCATCATTAACATTAATGACATCCTTCAATTTGTGTGTGCAAGGTAGAGACAAGCATGCAAAAATCTTCGAAATGGTGACCAAACCTTAATCATTGCATTAATGATACGTGGTTGTTATCATCCCCCAAGCTACCGGTGCATGTAAATAAACACCCATAATTTTGAATAATGTATAATAGGTGGGAAAATCTCATTTGGAGAAGTTGTGGGGTCAAATTGGACATTAATGGTGCTCATGATCAATTAAGGGCTACATAAGGTGACTAATGTAAAAGGTGGGAATGCCAAAGTTCAAGGGTTGGGGGTATCATGTGACTATTACTACTTGTCAAGGATTGAGGATGATGCATAATAATAAAAGGAAGTCCAACTCTCTCACAAGAAAACAAAAAGGAGTAGGGTGATCTCACAATAGTGTGCTCCACTTTTTGGCTAAAGTAGGACATTGAAATCATCATTTTGAGCCAAATTTCTACTTTTGAACACCTATAGCAACTAAATCATTAAGAATTTGAATATGATGTGAACTTGTTATTTTTGAGATTTCACTTGTAGATTATAAATATATTTTTTAAAATTTAAGAAATAATTTGTGACTTTTTTATGTAACTTTTAATAACTTGTTTTTAATAGCTAACAATATTTTTAAAAGTGAATTCTACTTTTATAAAGCATAACTTTATTTCTAGAAATGATAAAAGTATAAATTTTTAATCATAGATACATAACACCAATATCTAGTGCACACATATTTTTTCATATTTTTTGTTTTATTTAATTTTTTTATCTTTTTAAAGTGAGATTAACTATAATTTAGACATAGGTGTAAAATATTAAAAAAACAATTCTTAGAATATAATAAGCACAATCTTGGATAAGAAGAGAATTCAAAATTTTATAGTTTAGGCATTCTCTACTAAATTTTGTCAAGAATATTATTTAGCCTATGCAACAATAATAAAAAGGTTGTTAATATATTCTCACATACATAAGTACCCTTAACCAATAGGGAAAAGAGAGGAGTTGCATGGATGAATAGAATGCAAGTAGCTACTAATCAAATTGAGAAAGCAAGTAATTAATGTTTTATATTCTTCATTTTAGGTTTTCACATTTGTATGGGGAAATTTTGTGTATCAAGAGGGTATTGAGGGGCACTCCATAGAAACTAAGCATAAATTTAAAAAATTGAGAGGTGGGTTCCCCTATGCAAGATGAGAAGGTATTTGCCATCGGGTGATCCCACAAAACTAGTTTACAATTTCTGGGAGATTTTGTTTTTTTGCTGAAATCACATATTTTTAGAAAATATAATGATTTAAGCCTTAAAAAGTTCCATTTTAAGGATTTCAACTGAAGAGGGTTTGACCAAACCACCTTAGATCAAACCCCCTTGGATAGAACCCCACTAGTTTTAAACCATACCTACAATGGAGTCTCCTTTACACCTATCAAAATGCTGATAAAAAAATCACTTTTGATTTACCTTTGGGGGATCAAATGAATTCATTTAAAATTTATTTGAAATGATCATGGTAGTCATTGGAATGAGCTATCCAATGAATATAATTTTAATATGTTTTGGTTTTATTATGTATGTGTTTTTTTAGTTTTATTAAACGTAGGTTTTTCATCAAAAATAAAGCTCTTTGTTCTGCACATGTGGAAAAATAGAAGATTATCAAAATAAAATTTTAAAAATTATGTCCAGGCTGGGTATTGATGTCCTTGATCCATTGAAAAATAAAAAATAAATTTTGATACATACAGAAAAAGTTACGTTGTATATAGTCTGCCTATGTTTCAATTGTAATTGGTTTGAATTTGGAACCTAATTAAGGAAAAAATATTTAATAAAAAACTACAAAACCAAATTAAAGTGCTAGATATCATAGTTACAAATTTAAATTTAACAAAAATAGAATTTTATCCTTCATACAAAAAAAAAAGTTATGTTGTATACGGTGAGCGTCACTCCTTAAAAATGTTGTTTTTCTTAAAAATATAGTTTTTGAAGGAGATGGAAAAAGAAGTGCAATCTGATTCCAATTTTTTTGAAAAAAATATATTTAGAATATATAGACAAAATGTCGCAAATCACTAGTTTGCATCATCTTCAAATTCCCCACGGTTTAGCCGGTATAGGAGCCCGAAAGTGAAGATTTAGTTAAAAAAAATCACTTCAGTGTCCAGTTTGCCCAAAAATTGTAAACCATTATTGTAGGATCACCCCATCATCCATGTTATTAGCAAATTTAGACATTCCATTTATGGTGGATGTGTGGTAGAGGAAAACTACAATGGATTTAATTTATTCTTAAAATTTTGAATCCTCCTCTTATCCAATTGTTTGATCATGAATTGGAAAGAAGCTAGTGCATTATTCAAATTGTCCATAGCTTGATCAAGAACTCAATGTGACCTATGATATATTTGAAAGAGGCCTTATGAGATATGAGATTTTAGGGTAGCTTATTTTCAAATTAATCTTGGAGGAATAAGAACTGGTAAGGACATGTTTACCATAAAAAGAGGTAATATACATGACTTATATCACCATGCTTCTTGTTGTTTGGGAAAATTTTCCCCTAACATAGTTTTATTTGTCCATGACTACTCCAAAATTCCTATTAGAGGTGTCTCCAAACACCATATCTTCTACTCCATATGTAAACTTTATCTTTTTAGATTGAGCATATTATAGACAATCACTCATGGAATATAGTCATTGAACACATATAATCATGTCAATTTTCCCACAAATAATTTACCACATATGTGTGTTACACTTTCACATGGTTGAATTGAATTGTCTACTTCTCCAATTACATTACATGATGAATTTATTATAAAAAATGATAGTAAATAAATCAACAAGCTCAAGGGTCATGTGTTCCTTAATGTTAGCCCTTTGTAGTTTGTTTGGTTAAAACATCAAGCCATGCTTTTGTTTTTCACTTCATACATGTCTCGACTTACTACCTAGATTTCATACTCTTATGGAAGGGTGTATTTGGACTCTTTCATTTCTTTTTCGATGCTTCACATGATGATAATACCTTAGCCATGATATACCATGGAGCAACAGATCATTGATATTGTCACAAGCTATAGTAATTAAATATGAAAAACATCTCAACATTCATTCCAAAAGGTAGGCTAGAATTGAAAAAGATTGAAATATATATCTACTTTATTGAAACTCCACCACATCAGCTACATGATTTCCCAATATCAAATCATAGGAATGTTCGAATTATTGGTCTTCCTCTATTGATTCTTCTATTAAATTAACACATTCATCTTTATGGCTTAGGAGTTTTTTCTCGCTCTAATTTTCATATATATTCAATACTTCATCAAATTTCATACCTTCCCTTTGCATTGTAGATTCCTCTAAAGTTTTCTCTCTTAAAATATTACAAATCTATATTTTCTTCTTTCTTTTCTTCTTTGATTTGATTGTGCTTAAGTACATTCCCCTAGGTTCAATTTTCATCCTCTATTTTTTCATTCCCTGTTAGGTTTTCATAATTCTTCATCTGATTTCAACCCTTCTTTTATTTATCATTTATGGCCTATTTCCCAATATTCTTCACACGAGAAGCAATTTTTTTTCTTCTAAGTTCATTCTTTCTATCATCCCTTTTGCAATAGGATATATCTTCTATTTCTAACTAGAAGGAGGTGCATTGTAAAAAATAATATTTCTAGGCAATGACTTATTTGGTGTTGTAGTTCATTTGGTGGCTCTTGATGATTTGGTTTAAGTATTTTGTTTTTTCAATTTTGACTTATCTTCTTCCTTGCTTAACTTTCTCATGTATTTGCATAGATCTCTTTTTCCTAATACCCTTAAAAATCCTTCAAAAGGTGTTGTAGATTTGAAATCATTTGAATGTTTATGATAATATTTAAACAATATATTGAACTCTTCTTATGACACAATCTAGTTCTCTACCATTCAAATTTATTCTTTCTTTCTGTAGAATTGAATTTTCCTTACCACAATGTATTTTTCAAAGGTTAAGGCCACCCTCATAGCTTTCGATTGATTTAAACTTGTTCATTATATTTTGGTTCCTATGTATTTTATCTTGTTTCTTTTGTATTTGTATCCTTGTATCAATAAAATGGTCTACATTGTTACCATATATTAGAGATTTTAAGAACCCTCCCATGATTCACAAGCTAGTTGGAAAACCAACTCTAATACACTATAATATCCCAAGATAAATAATTAAGAAAATATCATTTCAAACCTTCTACAAATGTTAAACATCTTGAACCTAAAATTTGAGTTTAAATATTTTAACCCCATGCTTACAAAATATAAAAACTTGAGCCAAAATATTAGGGAAAAATATTTAATCACACATTTTAGCAAATATTTATCAAATTTAAATACCTAACTAGATCTAGTAAAAATATATACTTGATTTATGTTTCCACATCAATAATAGTATTTCCTTCTTAATTGAAAACCCAACATGTAGAAAATATACTCTCAATCCTCTAGCGTTAGTGACTATATAAATCTATTTTAGGTTTAAATGTTTTTAACCAAATTTAGTAGAAATCCATATTTATATTCACAATTTATATGGCATTACCCATTTGACTCTCAGGGTGTGCCTTCTTACCACCCATCCTTTTTTTGTGAATATGTAACTTTATCTTAATTTATTTTAGATAGCTGCCTATTCATAAATTAAAAAAACATTAATTACGTAGACCAAAATTCAACCCACAAGGAGAAGAAAAATTATATAATATTCCTTATATTAGATGAGCGTAAAATCCATTACAATTTGTTGCTATGTAACAACCCTGACTTGAAATACAATGCAAAAATCCTAAATTGAATTGGTTTTGAATACATTACAATACTTTATGATAATGACATAAATAACATGGGAAGTAACCTCAAAAGAATCTACAACTATAGCAAGTACAATAGTATAAACTTCCACGCTTGATCTTTCAACAACAAATCATATGAATTTGATTTCACTATAATTTGTGATCATGGGAACACAACCTCTAGTGAATTTATGTGACTAGAAAAAAAGGGGTTTCATCCTCTACCAGATGAAACCAAATGGTTTCCATCCTCTAGCTTCCATACAAATATCAGGGTTTTCATCGTCAAATATGATTGTTCAAACACTAATGTTGAAAATAATAATAGCCAGGGTTTCAATTTAGAGAATAATGCATAATTTTAAAAAAATGAAAAACCTTGAAATATATCTCCTTTAGCATATTCAAATGACTTGGGGAAGATATATTTAATCACTATCCCTTTAAATTATTAGCATTAATGAAATCATTTGATTTGTGTGTTGGGTAGAGAGGAGCTTGCAAAAAACTTTAAAATGATTACCAAACCTTAACCACAACATTAATGAAACATGATCATTATCATCCTCAAACTTTGAAATTATTACCAAACCTCAACCACCACAATAATGAAACAAAATCATTATCATCCTTCAAGACGCAAGCATTCATAATCCATGCCTTTAATTTTAAATAATATTTTTTTGTTGAGAGAATAGGAGAATCCCTTCTAGAGAAGGTGCTTAGTCAAACTAGTGAATAATGGCGCTCTTGGTCATGCACATGGTAGGTAATGTTGAATAGTGTAAAAAGGCAAGAATGTTAGAACTTTAGGGTTAGGGGTATTGCGTGACTCTTACCACTTTTGTGGGATTGAGGATGAGGCATACCAATGATAAGAAGAAGTTGAACAATTCTCAAAAAATGCAAAGGAAAGGAGTGGGGATCAAGGTAAAGGGATGTTAGGATGGATAAGTTTGACACTCTAACATGAATAGAGAAGTAGAGTTAATTGAAAAGGCATTTCAATATGGTGAATTCTAAAAGCCTAGTAAGAACCAAGGAGAAGTCAAACTTAGATGGAAAGACACGTTGGGATGATGAGCTCTAAAATTTTAATAACTTGCAAATTCACTTATAGATATGACCATAAACACCCCATGCACTTATAATTTTTGAGACCTTTTCTACTTCTAACACATTAGCATGTATCTAGAGAATGATGATGAACTATACTTAGGCCTTGGTTTAGCTCATTAGAGATAGAACTGGCCCTTCGTTCCACAAACATAACTTGATCAAAAAGGGACATTACAAATACCAATTTAGGCAACCACTATGTCAAAATACTAGACTACTAGTGAATGTGACTCACTAGCATTAAGGGTGAGGTTTTCATCCCACTAGAGTACCACACAAGTGACACCCCCTCATGGACATACATGTATACCGAATTATTGGTGCATCCCAACCCTAAGTACATGCCCAATGGGAGTCCAAACCACCATATCATTTAGGTTGGGACATCACATACTACCATGCTTCATAAGGCTCAATCTTGAGACCTCAACTCTAATACCAAGTTGAGCAGCCACAATGCCAAAACCTAGAGTGTTAATGAATGGTTCTTAGTGACATTAAGGATGAATTTCTTATCATACTAGAGTGACACATAGGTGAAACCCCCTCATGGACATGTTGTTATCAGATCTATGGCAACAAAAAATGTATCCCTCTACATTTTTGTGCTTGTTTAGGCCCTCCTTGTTAAATTGAGCTTAATGTTGCTTTGATTTAGTGTTGTAATGTGCTTAACACATTCACATTAGGTCTTGGGCCCTTGTAAACTAAATGGGCTTAGTCATGCATTATTTAAGGTGTTGTAAAGTGTATCCTAACACTTTCACACAAGTCTAGGGTTTTTATTAATTAATTGGGCTTCTTTATGCCTTATTTGGCCTTATTTTGCATCCACAAGCCTTAATTAATGCATCTTTATGAGGTTAAACCCAACATAAACCATCATCCAATCATAATTCAGGTGTTTTTGGATTGTATGGCCCAGATTTAGTGATCTGGGACTCATATGCCACCTTGAGCATATGGGTCCCACCTAAATTTTGAGGCCCCAATCTAGATTTCACATTCATGAAGCTAAGCATTTCTTGAAAAATGTGTCTCGTAGCCTATCCTAATGGGACTCATACACCATTTCTAGTGTATGAGTCTCATGTGGCTTAAACTTAAATTCAAATTCTTGGCAGGATTTTATTCTCCTAGATCTGATGTCAGCTTGTAATGTTGTAATTTTGGGAAATTTGGCATAAACAAGTATAAATACAAGATTATTTCACTCATTTTTCTCCTAGAAAGCAATCAAGTGATCTAACAAGTTGAATAAGCATCCTTATAGAAAATTTGTGTTTACAAGAGCAATCAAGAGCCTTCAAGAGTTGATTATCAAGTGTTTGGAGCATTATTCAAGTATCAAACATCATGTCAAAGTCATGATGCATCATGTTTGTTTTTGAGCTAACATTTGTGATGTAGGGTTTCATGATTCAAGCAAGTATTCAAGTCAAGATCTACAACATTCAAGCAAGATTCAAGATCCACATCCATTGGAGCCACTTCATACATGTTTGCAACATTTTATTCCTAGGGTTTGGTGAGTTGCAACATCATTTATTGTCCATTCATCATTCCTCCTTTCCATTTGATTTCATTACAAGGTTTGATTACCAGAACGAGTTTTGACCAAGGAAAACCCCTATCCACTAACAAAACAAGATTTTTCCTCTCTTTAGTGTGTGATTTGCAGATCTAGGTTGAAGAAATATTGAAGAGCAAGATTGGAAAGAAGTTGTCAAAGTTGTCACCTTGTCTAGAAGATCAATAAAAGACATATATAGAGCAAAATCTAGCAATTTAGATCCAGAAATAAAGTTGAGAAGATAGAGCAAAGATTGAAGAGCAGATTCAAACTTTGACTTTTCAAAAATTCCAAGTAGGACCGATAAGCCACTTTTGGCATATGAGTCCCAGTATAGTCAAATTTCTAGATTTCAGGAGTTTCATACTTGTCTCTGCCAAATTTTTGTTCCTACTTAGAAACCCTAATTTGGTACTAAATCATCTAGCCTGGCGTATGAGTCCTAGTGTGCACTAAATTTAGTATTTCTGGCATTTTAGGTCTTCATTCAAGCTGCTACAGGTTTCTAGGTGCCCCTTTGTACTTTTCCAGATTATTGTTTCAATTTGCATTCATTTATAGGTCATTTAGTGAAGTCTCACACATCATTAGGTCTTGCATGTCATTTGTCTTTCCAAGCCCTAGCTTGGTGGTGAACCCTTCCTTAATCATTAATCATACCCTCGAACAACCTTTAGCATATTTCTTTCACTCATTCTTGTAATGACAGAAATTGACCCCCTTCTTGGAGATAGGGAAATTTCTCATTTAATCTGGACCTATTTTAGTACCTTTACATTAATTAACCTTTAATTCATTATTTATAGGCCACTAAGACCCATTATTTCAGATCTCAAGGTTTATTTCACCTAAAAATCTCATAAAATCACTTAAAATTCTTAAAACCCACCTCAAAAAGCTAAGGTGGGACTTATTCACCACCTTGGGCGAATGAGTCCCCTTAGGTGGGACCCATTCGCCAAGGGTAGTGAATGAGTTCCATTTGGGGTCTTTTTCAAATTTAAGCGAGAAATTCACCATTTTAATTCAATTTTTTGGTGGATTTTGACCTTTGAGATCTAAATAACAATTAATTAGGTGTTAATGCCTATATAAACAAGTTTCTAAGTCATTTCTATCATCTAGCTAATTTATGCAAGAATTCTTAATTAAGAGCAATTTTCAAGATTTAGGCATTCAAGAGTCTTCACAAGAGCTTTCAAGAGCAAGTAATCAACGAAGTTGAAGCTTTGGAGCAACATTAAAGTGTTTTTGCAGGTTTTCAAGCTCACTTTCATTCAAGATCTAGCATTGTCAAGGGTTGATCATGGTTGCCTATGTTGAATCATGATGGATTCTAGGTTGGAGAGATGCAACTAGCCATCAAGTCAAGCCTAAGGACTATTGGAATTGACTGATTCAATCCAAAAATACCATGAAACACCTGCAAGCGATTACCTATCACAATAGAAAAGATCAAAAGCAAGAAATTGTGCTCAATAACCTGAGAATTATTATTGATGCAAATAACCTAGATAAATTTACAAATGAATGTGCATGCTTATATATGCAAAGCACAAGAAAACCCTACATGTGGATTAACAAGATAGAGACAAGTGTGATAATCTCATGCAATGAGACAACTTGTCCTAAATTAAGTCTAATCTAATAATAAGAATTAAACTAAAAATTAAAATGCAACTCCTAAGTTTAGTTTAAGTGAACTAAAGTAGAAAATCCTCTAATAATTAATTGATGATTAATTAATTATTAGATAATGACTTGTTTACTCCAACACCCCCCCTTAAGCTCAACTTAGGGAGAAACTAAACAACTATTAAAAGAAGCTAAATAAATGCAGAATGTATCCCAACTACAAGGCCTGATGAGGAACCCATGTACATAAATGAAACTCTCATGACTAGAGAAAAGGAGAAAACCACATGGGAAAAACTCCTCTCCAAAAGAGAGAAAAAGAAATGACTCTACTAGAGAAAGAAGGATAGAAGGAATCAATGTGACCCCCCAATGACTACTTTTGTCATGCAAGTACAATAGATGTCCCCCTGATAGGAGAGAGAGAATGAGGATATGAATCCCCCCCATAATGAAAGAGCTCATGTGCCAATGATGAACGCTTGAAGACAAAATATGATCCACTAACTGCAAACAACATTTCTCCCCTTACGAAGAAATAGATCCACTAGTGATTGGAGAAGCCAATCCAAAGAGATGGGTGATGTCGGAATCCAAATCTAGATAATGTGTGCCTCTAAAAAGTGCTCACGTGTCCACATGTCGGAAAGTGATGATGTCGATCCAAGATCCTGTGAAGACTGATGTAGAACAAGTTGCAAAGGCGATGAAGATGGTGGGCCAACATCGTTGATGTGGTTGTCAAAAAAGAGGAGATGAATGTCCTCAAAGTAATCCTCCAGATCTGCAATCTGAGACTCTACAAACAAAGATGATATGTCTGCAAGATATGAATCCCAAGTAGCTACGTTTGGAAGATGTATGATGTATTGTTGCACTGAATCAATAAGGGACAAAGATATGGCAATGCCAAGGTGGTCAGGAACAATAGGAGATTATGATGTAGCCTCAATCTGAAGAGTGGGAACATGAATGCAAATCTTTGAACCATCGAAACATGCAAGAACTATGATACATTCAAGCTCCTCTAAAGTATCATCATAAAAGGGTATGCAATATGTATCTGCAAGAGGGATGAGATAATTTGTAGAAGGATCCCTTAGGTATGGAGAGATATGAGGGTCTCCATGGATCTCCCAAAGTCATGCCCAAAGTATGTGGGGACATTCAATGTCCGATACAACATACATAGTGTCAAGATCAACACTAGAACATATAACCCCTATAATATGATCTATGATGATGCCCCATGCTAATAAGCTCCTTGGTGTGTCTGGTGTAGGTATGAGTCCATACAAATAAGGAAAAATGTCAAACCACTTGAGATGTGTCAGGATGCCATCTCGCCAAGACTCGTAGTTATCCTTATCCAATTTGGTCATAGAAGGATAAATAGAAAAAACCATAATACTCACTCAAATGAAAAAATCAAAGACTAAAACCCCCAGTATTGATAAAGAAAATCAAATGATGTCATCCCACACAAAAAGATCCTTTCCAGGTGCCAAGACGTCCAAGTAATTAAGCAAAGTGTGAAAACAAAAAATATTGAATAAAATATACCTGAGGCAGATTCTAGAAAAAGTGCATGAATAGATCTGAAGAGCTCTGAAATACCTTTCCAACACCACTTGAATCACAAAAATTGGAGATACAGTCAAAAAGTTACGAGATCAAAAGCGTAAAATGAAGATCTAACTTTGATTGAGAATAATAGGAACCACTTGCAAAATTTGATGATGAGACCTACACCATTGGAAAGTTCATGGAACCAGCTTTTCGATGATATCTCATTTTCTCGATTTCAGCACCGTATGCCCAAGTTATGCAAAAAAGAAAAAAATAGCTCCTTGATGCCAAATCAAGGCTAGGAGGGGGGCAAATGACCTAGCCATATAGTGATGTCAAAAAAACCTGCCATTAAATTTTATGGTCATCGCTGAGAAAAAAAATCCACCCCCTTTGATAGGAAAAAATTGACGTCCGTCGAAAACTATGCACTTGTTCGGGTATTCTGCAGAGAGATTCTTTCCCGGAATATTTGACGGGAATATTCCTTCAATTTTGCCAACGACGGATATTTCTTAGCTTGCAAGATTTTTGTTTTGTCATCGCCATTGGTTTTTTCCGCCACCTGAATGTAAAGTGGTCGTTGGTTTGATTTTTTCCGCCACCTTTTATTCTTATCAAAGGTCCTTGGTATTGAAACGAACATGTTTTGTTATTAAAACCTTTATTTCCTAATTATAACCTTATAATGAAATATTTTATCGTAATGTTAATTTGGGTTCACCTTCTAAATCTTCCTCTACAATATTGGGTTGATGCTTTCTTTCATGGAATAGACAATAAGTTACAAATACTTATGACATTGTCTATAACCAATTGTCATATGGTGTACTTTACTTCTTCTAGAATATAGGTTGAGATTGATATAGCCAAGGGGACACCAACTAAGATTTAGCTACAAGTGGGGAGTGGGTATGGAAGTCAACGTTGGATTTCAAAAATAATCATTAAATTAGATGTTAGAATATTTATAGGTTGACCATCTAGCTTTAGCATGCTTAGCGAGGATGAATAAAAAATCTAAACAAACATAGTGGAAAGGAGTGTAATACACTCATTTATTTGTCAAAAGTAAGCTTATAGAAAATGTTGTAGAAAGTTTTCTTGGAGGCTTTCCTACAAAGGTGTGAAAATGTAGACATGGTTGTTGTATCACCTCATGATCATCTTCAATGCTTTCAATTGGTGATGCGTCTCAAAAACCCTTTTCTTCTCCCAATTTTGTTGAAATAGTTTGTGCCTCCTCATCTAAGGAGCAAACAGTTTCTAATTTATATCATCTAATAAAAAGATTGCACCTTCGAAAAATAAGAAAATTGAAAAAAAAAATACAAGATTAAAACTTTTTACCAATTACAAAAAGAAAAAAAAAAAGTGAAAAGAAGT
>CM021106.1:640163720-640194148 GCA_007115665.2 Sequoiadendron giganteum | reverse complement strand
AACCCTCTATACTATACCCTTAACCCTCTACCCTCTATCTGTCTCCCACTCCCTCCCTCTCTCTCTCTCTTTATCAAGTCTCTCCCTCCTACCCCCTCTCCCTCTACTAGGTCTCTCTCTCTCTCTCACTCACTCCTTTTATCTCTCTCCCTTCTACCCTTAACCCTCTACCCTCTACCCTCTATCTCTCTCCCACTCCCTCCCTCTCTCTCTATCTCCCTCTATCTCTCTCCATTATACCCTTAACACTAAACCATTAACCCTTAACCCTTAAACCCTAAACCCTTAAAAACTCTACCCTCTACCCTCTACCCTCTATCTCTCTCCAACTCCCTTCCCCTCTCTCTCTCTCAAATCTCTCCCTCCTACCCTCTCTCCCTCTCTCAAGTCTCTCTCTCACTCACTCTCTCTATCTATCTCCCCTCCATCCTTAACCCTTAACCATTAAACCCTCTACCCTCTATCTCATTCATTCACTCCTATCTCTCTCCCCTCTACCCTTAACCCTCTACCCTCTACCCTCCTCCCTTTACCCTATACCCTTTACCATTAACTCTTAACCCTCTGTCGCTTTTCCACTCCCTCCCTCTCTCTCTCTCACTAACTCCATATATCTCTCTCTCCTTTACCCTTAACTGTAAACCCTAAACCCTTAGCCCTTACACCCTTAAACACTCTACCCTCTACCCTTTACCATTAACTCTTAACCCTCTACCCTCTATCGCTTTTCCACTCCATCCCTCTCTCTCTCTCTCTCACACACTAACTCCCTATATATCTCTCTCCTTTACCCTTAACTCTAAACCGTAAACCCTTAGCCCTTAAACCCTTAAACACTCTACCCTCTACCCTTAACTCTACCCTCTACTTCTCTTTATCTCCTCACACCTCTATCTACCTAGACCTCTCTTTTTTTTTTCTCACCTCTCTCCATCCCTACCTCTCCCTCTATCTCGGCTTTCATATCTACTTCTCTCTACCTATTTGTCCCTCTATACATATTTCTCTCTCTACTGTACCCCTCCTCTCTCTCAGCTATCTCTACCTTCTTTCCCTCTCTCTCTCTCTCTACCCTAAACCCTTAAACCCTCACCCTCTACCCTTATTAGCCATCTACCCTTAACCTCTACCCTCTATCTCCTCACCCCCACTCCCTCCCTCTCTCTCTCAAGACTCTCCCTCCTACCCTCTCTCCCCCTCTCCCTCTCTCAGGTCTCTCTTTCTCAAACACTCACTCACTCTTAAACCCTAAACCATTAAACCTTCTACCCTAAACCCTTAACCCTTAAACCCTAAACCCTAAACCCTAAACCATTAACCCTTAACCCTTAAACCCTAAACCAGTGAACCCTCTACCCTCTACCCTTAACCCTCCCTCCCTCTGTCTCTCTCCCACTCCGTCCCTCTCTCTCTCTATCAAGTCTCTCCATCCTAATCCGTCAACCCTATACCCTCAACCCTTAAAACCTTAAACACTCAACCCTATACCCTAAACCCTCAACCCTCAACACTTAAATCCTAAACCCTTCTACCCTCTACCCTCTACCCAATAACCTCAACCCTAATCCCTCAACACTTAAACCCTTAAACCCAATTAGACTCTCTACCCTAATCCCTCTCTTATGTATGTCACTCACTCACTACCTCTATCTCTCTCCCATTCCCTCTCTCACTCACTCCATCTCTCTCCCTCTCTCTCTCACTATCTCTTGGATATCTCCACCCCCCCTCTCTCTCTCTCACACACACACACTCCCTCTCTCTCTCCCACTCCCTCTCTCTCACTCTCTCCCACTCTGTCTCTCTCCCTCTCTCTCAGGTCTCTCCCTCCCACCCCCTCTCCCTCTCTCTCTCTCTCTCAAGTATCTTCGTCCTACCCCCTCTCCCTATCTCTCTTTGTCTTGAGTCTCCCCATCCTACCCCCTCTCCCTCTCACAGTCAATCCCTCTATCTGTCTCCGTCTACCTCTCCATCTCTCTCAAGTATCTCCCTCCCACCACCTCTCCCTCTCTCTCAAGTCCCTCTATCTCTCTCATGCCCTCTATCTCTTTCTCAATCTCTCTCCCTCTCTCTCTCTCTCAAGTCTCTCCCTCCCACCCACTCTCCCTCCCTCTTTCAAGCCTCTCTTTGTCTCTCTCACTCACTTCCTTTATCTTTCTCCCTCTCTCTCTCCCTCTCTCAGATATCTCCCTCCCACTCTCTCTCTCTCTCTCTCCCTCTATCTCATGTATCTCGCCCCCCCACCCCCTCCATCTCTCTCGAATCCCTTTATCCTGAGTACTCCCTCTCCCTCCCACCCCCTCTCTATCTCTCAAGTCTCTCTCTCTCACTCCTTGTATCTCTCCCATCCCTCTATCTCTCACTTCCTCTCTCTCATACTCTCTTAGGTATCTCCTTCCCACCCCCTCTCTCCCACACTAATTATAAAGTGCTAAACTTGTAATAATTGGGGGGTCATTTCAAAAACTAGTTAAAAGGGGGGTTGTCTTGTGTGCTTGAGTTTTGCACTTCTTTTTAAAATCTACACAACAATCTACTTTTTTACACTCATGGATACATCAATGGTTCCTATTTTAACACCATATAAATATTTTCAATGGAAATCAAATATGATAATCTATCTCAAAAGGTATGGATATCACAGGATTACAATGGAACTTGAAACAAGACCTAAAAATGATGCAGAAAAGATAAAATGGTTTAATAAATATGATGAAGCTTTTGGTACATTGTATATGTCAGTGTCTATTGACTTAATTTTTCACATCGAATCTATCACTACATCAAATGGAGTGTGGACCACATTAGAAATTTTCTTTGTAAGCATAATAAATTAAGGGATCATCAATTGGAGAATGAACTCATTACACTAAGTCTAGATAATTTTGATGCTATTCAAGACTTCTTCACAAAAGTTAAAATCCTTTAGATAGTAATTACAATAGTGTGGAAATAAGAAGGAATATAAGAAAATAATCTTAATTATTCTTTCTAAGCTTGGTCCTAGCCATTCTATATTTATTTCTACATTATATACAACAAAATGTGCCTTAGGTTTCACCTACAAAATTCCTTCTCTAGATGAATTTGTTGTAGGAACCACTAGGGAGAAAGATGAATTGGTCCAAATGGGTACAATTAAACCCTCTAAGTCACATTCCTTGGTTATAAATTAGTGCACAAAAGAAAAAAGGGAAATAGGATAATAAATTATAAAAGAACCTGGTAGAGAAGAAGAAAGATCATAAACCTACTACTTCAAATGTTGTTAATCTAACATCTTCATAAAAAGGTGAATAACCTAAGATGGAGAAGGTTAA
The DNA here is from genome assembly GCA_007115665.2 of Sequoiadendron giganteum. Lineage (NCBI taxonomy): Eukaryota > Viridiplantae > Streptophyta > Pinopsida > Cupressales > Cupressaceae > Sequoiadendron > Sequoiadendron giganteum. The sequence goes on along the minus strand of CM021106.1, from coordinate 640,190,828 downwards.
CTATTCCTACTATTAAAGGATTGGCCATGGTGATCATAAGTGTTTAAAGAAGCAAATAGATCACCTTTCACATCTTCTTGAAAAGAACAATATTAAGGTGCTTGAATTAGTCAAACATAGTTCATTTGAAGGGTCTTCTAAGGATACAAATAAAAGTAAGGGAAAAGGAAGGGCAAGGACTTGGTTACCATTGCTTCACAACATGGAACATGGATGGTTGATTTGGGTGCTTCATACCACATGGCTTCATCATAGGATATTTTTACCTCATTAGAGCCAATTTCTATGAAGTGCACGAGAGAGGGTTTATTGACATGGGTGAAGGAACATTTTGTGATGTTCTTTGTGTTACACGTTTATCAACTAATCTATTTTTTATCAAATCACTCCAATAGCCTCTGGCAAGTGAGCTGAGTTCACACTAGGTACAATGGTAATCAATGAAATACATAATGGATCTATTTTTGATGTGGTAAAAGTAGATCATCACTCTAGAATTTATTAGTTTTCTCACTTTGTTCCTAACTCTCCTTTGAAAAAATTACTCACTCATTCAGATGAGATGAGTTGTTTATGGCATCAATGGTTTTCCCACTTGAACTACCACAAGTTGGGACAACTCAATCAATAAGAAATGGTTTCAAGTTTGCCTTCTATTCAATTTTTTGATGGAGTTTTCTAGGGATGCCTTATTGGTAAGCATCTTGAGGATAAATATGATAAAGGAAAAGCATGGAGGGCCACACAACTATTGGAGTTAGTACATAATTACTTGGCAAGATCATTTCCATATTCATCCTTTAGTAGGGCTCGATATGTCTTGACATTTTTTAATGATATTTCTATATACATGGGTTTACATTCTCAAACAAAATTTTGAGGTCTTTGAGTCTTTCCAGGACTTCAAAGCTTTTGCAAAGAAACAATAGAGGAAGTTCATAGAGATTTTATGTACACATAATGGGGGTGAATATGTTAACCATCAGTTTGAATAGTTTTGTGCTTCGTTAGGTATTGACTTGCAGTACAAAGTTCCATACAATCCCCAACAAAATAGTGTCATAGAACGTAATAATAGATCCTTGAAGGAGATGGAAAATTGTATGATACACTTCAAATATTTGGAACCTCAGTATTGGGTAGAAGTCATAAACTATGTGTCTTACTTCCAAAACCAAGTTCCTCACAAATATCTTAAGGGGTAACTCCTTGTCAAGCTTAGACTGGTTGGAAACCCACAATTTTGATATTTTTTGAGTGTTTGGTTCTCTAGCATGGGCCCACATTCTAGTAGATAAATGCAAGGCTATGGATCCATAGAGAAAGCCTTGCATATTTTTTGGGTACCCAAATAATGTCAAAAGTTATAGGCTTCTCCATCCCACCACTCATGAGTTGTTCATTGAGTAGAGTGTTCATTTTGAGGAGATCCCTTCTAGTTATTCTCCTACCACTTTTCCATCCACTAGATCACATTGGAGACATTGCATCTTGATGATATTTCTTCAAATGATCTTAATCCTCCTAATTTTGATGAGGAGTCTTCTTCCTCCACTTCAAATGGTGATAGTAACGATGATGATTCACATTCCTCTCATGCTCATCATTTAGAGGTTGATGATTCTCCTCCAGACTCTCCAACCTCAATGCCTCTTTGGACTCACCAAATATTGGATTCAATAGGTGATTGGGTTGGTGATCCTTTAGATAATAGAAGATTTTTTTTATAATTTAAATAGGTGCCACATCTCTTTCTTGCTTCAACTTCAGATCCACAATCCTTTCTCGAAGCTTCAGGTATCCCTAAGTGGGATATTGTTATGTAGGAAGAGTTTAGTTCCTTGGAAAGGAATCATACATGAGATCTAGTCCCTCTTCCTAATGGAAGGAAACTTGTTCAATGCAAGTTCATCTATAAGAAAATTTGTAGTATATGGATTAGATGATAAGCATCAGGCTTTCTTGGTCACAAAAGGATTCTCCTATGTTCTTGATATTGACTACTTTGAGAATTTTATGCCAAGATTGAGTACTCTAAGACTTTTGTGCTTGCTGCCAAAATGAATTCCATCAAACTTTTCCTTGTTATAGTTACAACACATCATTGGGAATTTCATCATATTGATGTGGAGAGTGCATTTCTTCATGGTGACCAAGAGGAAATCTATATGAAATATCCACTAGGATTCATACAATATCCTTCACAAGTTTTCCATCTTTGAAAGTCTCTCTATGGTCTCAAACAGACCCCTCGGGCTTGGTATGCCAAGATGGACTCCTTCCTTCTAATAATCAATTTCACTTATTATTTTGATCTAAATGCCTACATTTTGCAGTATGATGACACTCTCACATTTCTAGTTCTCTATGTTGATGATTTATTGATAACATGGATTCATTCATCCACCATCAAGGTAGTGAAAAATACTTTACATGATAGTTTTTTGATGTCAGACTTTGGTATTTTGCATTAGTTCTTGGGGTTTGAGATCACTCAATCATCCTCTAGAATATTCCTTGTACAACCCATGTATTCTCTTGATATTCTCTCCATATTTTGCATGGTCGACTATAAGCCTTTACCAACTCCATTTCTATTAGAGATAAAACTTGAGGGTAAGTGTTCTTCAACCTTGGTTGATGGCACTTTATACCAACAAATTGTTGGGAGTCTCATCTACTTGCCTCATATGAAAACAAACATTTCATATGTTGTGGACATGTCCTCTCAATTCATGCAAGAGCCACATAAGTTGTCTTGGAAAGTAGCTAATCAGATCCTCCACTATATTCAGGGTACTCATATTTATGGGATTCAATATGCAACGAGTGTGGATATTGACTTGGTGGGACATAAAAACTCAGATTATGCAGGTAATTCTCAAGATTGCAAGTCTACTTCAAGGTATTGCTTCTCACTTGGTTCTGGTCTAGTTTGCAGTCTACACTTGCTCTTTCATTTACAAAACTTGAGTATAAAGGGGCGGTTAATGCCATCACCGATGTTATTTGGGTTCAAAATATTCTCACCGAGTTTGACATTCCATTTCAAAAGCTTAAAGCTATCTTTGGTGATAATCAAAGTGTGATATAAATCTCAAGGAATCTAGTTCATCACCAAAGGAAGAAACATATTGAGATACATATACACTACATTCACAAGTTGATTTAGGAAAAAACCATTGATCTTTTAAAGTATTGTCCTTCATCAAATTAGATCACAAACATCTTCACCAAAACCTTCACTAAGAGAAATTTCCTTCATCTACAATCTTTGTTGGCGGTGCAACAGGTGTCTACTTTAGGGGGGCTTCTTAGTCCTTCACTTTTTTCCTCTCTTTTGGGGGGATATTTTATCTCTTTTTTTTGGGGGGCTATTCCTCTTATGGGGGGCTTCTTCTTTTAGGTGGGATCTCTTTGTACATGGGTACCTCATTAGGCTTCATTTTTTGGGACCCATTTCACCCACCTAAGCTACACATTTAAGGGGGGTGTTAGTGTAGGTTTTTTATTTTCCTTATGTTAGGGGATATTTATTTTTTCCTATGTACATAGTATTAAGTTTTCTTAGGTTAATTAGACTTGGTTAATATGAGACCACTTGGCATAATCCATTAGCTACATGTGTCACTCTCTCCCACATATAGGTAGCTGAGTCTGACACCCTCTTTTGGATTTACATGCCACCTTTCATAACCATTCATTTGTATTTATCTAAGTAGATGTTTCCACATGTTTTGACATTTAGTAAGTAGGTAAAACCTCCCACTTATTATAGATAGTTGGAGTTAATGCACCTCTTGGATGTATATATGTATATTTTACTATTTATACAACACTATACTCTCACCTTAGCTAGTTCAATGAGAGTATTCTCCAAATTCTCTTACAGTTGTCTTTATTTTCTCTCTTTCAGGTTAATCTCTTTTTTTCACTGTTTTGAACTTCAATCATTTATCGATTGGAGTTGTGTTTGATCTACGACTCACAATAGATCCTAGCTCGATTCTTGCTTCTTGAAAAATCTAACAATTTTAAGGCAAGCACCTAAAATTATCACCCAAATCATGTGGGACCCACCAACAATGTTGAACATGCTCCACTACTTAATTCTCATCCCGAGTTGACAAATTTGCTAAAAATGGCTGCATACCTGTGATTGCCAACTCCACCTATTTCACAAATGCATACTACAACTAATATCAAGATTCTCAAGGAATCTAAAATTACAAAATTAATTTCCAATTACACCCTAGGCATCCAAGGACACTTTCCAAGAGTTTTGGAGACACATGAATAATACATAAAATTGCAAGGTAAATGGAACCTCAATCTTAGCATTCTCCCACGTAAAATTATGCATTGTAAATACATCCATAGGTAATGTTGGAACCTGATTTGATTGTCCAGTCTGTATGGTCCTAGCACCCTTTATGTATTTCACCTTAATTTTCCCATCATTGATAATTGATCTAAAAAAATTGCTTAATGGGTCTTGCTTGATCGAAACTTGCATAAGTAGTTTTCCTCTTCATCTTCCATTTAGCTACCAAGTGTTGGAAGTTGAAAAGGTCCTAGAAATTCTAAAAGTGTGGAGGTCTCTAGTTCAAATTCTAAATATTGTGCTAAATGTTAAAGTTTTAGAGTTTCCATCTTAGCATACCTTTCCCCTGACCCTCACTTTTTCACTTATTTTTGATAGAGTTTTGAACTTTCTCTTACTAACATACCTTTTCCCTAAACCCGCAATTTGACACTTTACACTAAGTTATCTTTCAAATTCACAATTTCAATCATCTTTTTTCCCACATGCCTTGAGGGATGAGTTCCTTGTTATCCCCACTCACTAAATTATTTGTTGGATTCATGGTTTTCGTTATTCATTTACCCATATCATTGATGCAATTAAGTGAATCAATTGTTTTATCTTTTGATTTAAATCTTTATCTTTTCCAAAGATAGGATTTTACTTTCTTTCTTTTATCTTTTCTAAAAGATAAAATTATGGTTTATTTCTAATCTTGTTGTCATTATCCAACAGTAATATCCATAAATAAATAAACCCTTCCTTATACATTCAATTTCACAAATGTCATTTTCATTATCCATTCATAACTTATTAATATTATTTAATCAAAATTAATGTATACTTTATATATACATATATTTAATTAACCCAATTTAATGATAGAAAAAAGTACTCTTCCTTCAATCTTTAGTTTATAGAAGATGCTCTAAGCTAGGGATACCCCTCGGTAGGTGTTGAAAAGATGACCGACATTGATAAAAACTCATAATATTGCATGCCTTGTAAACTAAGAAACAATTACCTACAGATAAAAACATGTAAATTCCTTATTAGGTTGAAACATAGCATTCAAAGGATTCGTTATAATAATTTGAAGGTTTCCTTTTCTTTGTAGTTCAAATGCTAAACTTTTCAATGAATTCTCTCTAATCACAATGTACTAACGAAATCATTAAAAACCTACTTTAGTCGTTAAATAACAAATGTTTCTGTTTAAATGGATAGCGTGAGAACTAAAGTTTGTACACTTTCCATCACAAATAATTTTCAATCATTCTCCTAAAATAATAAATGTGTAGGTGAAGTTTAATTTAAGTTGCAACGTGTTGTTTTCCTTGTGAATTATTACAAAAAGTAGCTTCGCCAAACATTTGATTGCTTTGCATATGAGATTCATCTACTTACACGTTTCAATTACATTCATGGTCTTATTCATTCAGCCACATATTCAAGATATATTTACGTGTCCATACTTCACCCATACAAATTTATTTAATTCTTTTCATTTATGTATGGAATTGCAAACCTACCTAAATAAGTGACATAAAGAAAAAAATTATTGAGTAAGGAGAGTGTCATCTTATATTACAATCTTTCCTAGCGATGTAACCAATCTCAATCTGAAGAATGTCACCTCATTCCAATGAAAGACTACCTTCAAAATCTATATCAAAATCCATTACCTACTACAACGTCCAAATTGATTTTTTTTGCTTCCACTTAGGTATGCACTTACGCAATGAAATATTTTGTTAGAGGATCACTTCGAATATTTCGTACTCCATCAAATCTTGGTAGATAAACATCGTCCACGACCCCCTCGAATATTTCGACCTCTTCCAACTAGAAGTCGATAAATATCGTCCGTGCACAAAGAAAAGGGTTTAAAATTAGGAATATGCCACTTCAATCCAGCCCGTGAATAAGTGTGGGTCCGATATATGTATGTGGCTCAAAAAACTCCTGTGTTTTCAACGACGGATATCCACGATGGATGATGCATTTACTGACACGTCTTTGAGTCTCAGCAAGCAATGATTTTCTTTTGATTTGGCGTGATTGAGTAGAAGTTACGTACATCGACTTTTATTTCATAAAATATAAATCTAATAATCATGGGATTACCAAAATACGCATTATCGGAGGAAAGAGGTTAGCATGGCGTTGTCGTGTTGTAAGTAGAAGAACATACATACCTTTGAAGTATCGGTGTCTGTCTGAACACAAAATAATGGACACATATATCGAGGGGGAGTTAATAGTTTAAATATTAGTATTCCCACGAGGAAAAGAATAGAGTTGGAATACTAATAAGAATATAGTGAATGTCGGCATTACCCATTTGACAACGAGTAGTGAGTCATTCTGTCAAAGATTTTATGTAGTTAGGATTTAGGTTGTATGTATTATCTTGTAATTCAATAAAATTAGGATTTAGCTTAAGGTTTTCTTAAGAATATGAAGATTCATACTTGGGGCTCACTCCTTTAGAAAGTATCAATTACAATGTTCATTTTTTAATGTGATTTTAACATTTTTATTAGAACTAGAATTAATTGTTTTGAAGATTTTTTAAATTTATTTTGTATTTTTTTAATATTTTAGTATATTATTATTATTTTTAAATATTTTAGTATTTTTTTTGTTTTTTGTTTTTTTTATAGTAGTAGGTAAAGGAGTCGAGAGTTCATTATTAAAATTTAAAATTGATTTAGAGATATATTTTTTAATATTTTATTTTTTAGTTGGTTTTAGTAGGTATGTTCACATAGAATTTTGTATTTTACAAGGATTCGAAATTTTAGATTAAAACTTCTTTTCACTTTTTTTTTTTCTTTTTGTAATTGGTAAAAAGTTTTAATCTTGTATTTTTTTTTTCAATTTTCTTATTTTTCGAAGGTGCAATCTTTTTATTAGATGATATAAATTAGAAACTGTTTGCTCCTTAGATGAGGAGGCACAAACTATTTCAACAAAATTGGGAGAAGAAAAGGGTTTTTGAGACGCATCACCAATTGAAAGCATTGAAGATGATCATGAGGTGATACAACAACCATGTCTACATTTTCACACCTTTGTAGGAAAGCCTCCAAGAAAACTTTCTACAACATTTTCTATAAGCTTACTTTTGACAAATAAATGAGTGTATTACACTCCTTTCCACTATGTTTGTTTAGATTTTTTATTCATCCTCGCTAAGCATGCTAAAGCTAGATGGTCAACCTATAAATATTCTAACATCTAATTTAATGATTATTTTTGAAATCCAACGTTGACTTCCATACCCACTCCCCACTTGTAGCTAAATCTTAGTTGGTGTCCCCTTGGCTATATCAATCTCAACCTATATTCTAGAAGAAGTAAAGTACACCATATGACAATTGGTTATAGACAATGTCATAAGTATTTGTAACTTATTGTCTATTCCATGAAAGAAAGCATCAACCCAATATTGTAGAGGAAGATTTAGAAGGTGAACCCAAATTAACATTACGATAAAATATTTCATTATAAGGTTATAATTAGGAAATAAAGGTTTTAATAACAAAACATGTTCGTTTCAATACCAAGGACCTTTGATAAGAATAAAAGGTGGCGGAAAAAATCAAACCAACGACCACTTTACATTCAGGTGGCGGAAAAAACCAATGGCGATGACAAAACAAAAATCTTGCAAGCTAAGAAATATCCGTCGTTGGCAAAATTGAAGGAATATTCCCGTCAAATATTCCGGGAAAGAATCTCTCTGCAGAATACCCGAACAAGTGCATAGTTTTCGACGGACGTCAATTTTTTCCTATCAAAGGGGGTGGATTTTTTTTCTCAGCGATGACCATAAAATTTAATGGCAGGTTTTTTTGACATCACTATATGGCTAGGTCATTTGCCCCCCTCCTAGCCTTGATTTGGCATCAAGGAGCTATTTTTTTCTTTTTTGCATAACTTGGGCATACGGTGCTGAAATCGAGAAAATGAGATATCATCGAAAAGCTGGTTCCATGAACTTTCCAATGGTGTAGGTCTCATCATCAAATTTTGCAAGTGGTTCCTATTATTCTCAATCAAAGTTAGATCTTCATTTTACGCTTTTGATCTCGTAACTTTTTGACTGTATCTCCAATTTTTGTGATTCAAGTGGTGTTGGAAAGGTATTTCAGAGCTCTTCAGATCTATTCATGCACTTTTTCTAGAATCTGCCTCAGGTATATTTTATTCAATATTTTTTGTTTTCACACTTTGCTTAATTACTTGGACGTCTTGGCACCTGGAAAGGATCTTTTTGTGTGGGATGACATCATTTGATTTTCTTTATCAATACTGGGGGTTTTAGTCTTTGATTTTTTCATTTGAGTGAGTATTATGGTTTTTTCTATTTATCCTTCTATGACCAAATTGGATAAGGATAACTACGAGTCTTGGCGAGATGGCATCCTGACACATCTCAAGTGGTTTGACATTTTTCCTTATTTGTATGGACTCATACCTACACCAGACACACCAAGGAGCTTATTAGCATGGGGCATCATCATAGATCATATTATAGGGGTTATATGTTCTAGTGTTGATCTTGACACTATGTATGTTGTATCGGACATTGAATGTCCCCACATACTTTGGGCATGACTTTGGGAGATCCATGGAGACCCTCATATCTCTCCATACCTAAGGGATCCTTCTACAAATTATCTCATCCCTCTTGCAGATACATATTGCATACCCTTTTATGATGATACTTTAGAGGAGCTTGAATGTATCATAGTTCTTGCATGTTTCGATGGTTCAAAGATTTGCATTCATGTTCCCACTCTTCAGATTGAGGCTACATCATAATCTCCTATTGTTCCTGACCACCTTGGCATTGCCATATCTTTGTCCCTTATTGATTCAGTGCAACAATACATCATACATCTTCCAAACGTAGCTACTTGGGATTCATATCTTGCAGACATATCATCTTTGTTTGTAGAGTCTCAGATTGCAGATCTGGAGGATTACTTTGAGGACATTCATCTCCTCTTTTTTGACAACCACATCAACGATGTTGGCCCACCATCTTCATCGCCTTTGCAACTTGTTCTACATCAGTCTTCACAGGATCTTGGATCGACATCATCACTTTCCGACATGTGGACACGTGAGCACTTTTTAGAGGCACACATTATCTAGATTTGGATTCCGACATCACCCATCTCTTTGGATTGGCTTCTCCAATCACTAGTGGATCTATTTCTTCGTAAGGGGAGAAATGTTGTTTGCAGTTAGTGGATCATATTTTGTCTTCAAGCGTTCATCATTGGCACATGAGCTCTTTCATTATGGGGGGGATTCATATCCTCATTCTCTCTCTCCTATCAGGGGGACATCTATTGTACTTGCATGACAAAAGTAGTCATTGGGGGGTCACATTGATTCCTTCTATCCTTCTTTCTCTAGTAGAGTCATTTCTTTTTCTCTCTTTTGGAGAGGAGTTTTTCCCATGTGGTTTTCTCCTTTTCTCTAGTCATGAGAGTTTCATTTATGTACATGGGTTCCTCATCAGGCCTTGTAGTTGGGATACATTCTGCATTTATTTAGCTTCTTTTAATAGTTGTTTAGTTTCTCCCTAAGTTGAGCTTAAGGGGGGGTGTTGGAGTAAACAAGTCATTATCTAATAATTAATTAATCATCAATTAATTATTAGAGGATTTTCTACTTTAGTTCACTTAAACTAAACTTAGGAGTTGCATTTTAATTTTTAGTTTAATTCTTATTATTAGATTAGACTTAATTTAGGACAAGTTGTCTCATTGCATGAGATTATCACACTTGTCTCTATCTTGTTAATCCACATGTAGGGTTTTCTTGTGCTTTGCATATATAAGCATGCACATTCATTTGTAAATTTATCTAGGTTATTTGCATCAATAATAATTCTCAGGTTATTGAGCACAATTTCTTGCTTTTGATCTTTTCTATTGTGATAGGTAATCGCTTGCAGGTGTTTCATGGTATTTTTGGATTGAATCAGTCAATTCCAATAGTCCTTAGGCTTGACTTGATGGCTAGTTGCATCTCTCCAACCTAGAATCCATCATGATTCAACATAGGCAACCATGATCAACCCTTGACAATGCTAGATCTTGAATGAAAGTGAGCTTGAAAACCTGCAAAAACACTTTAATGTTGCTCCAAAGCTTCAACTTCGTTGATTACTTGCTCTTGAAAGCTCTTGTGAAGACTCTTGAATGCCTAAATCTTGAAAATTGCTCTTAATTAAGAATTCTTGCATAAATTAGCTAGATGATAGAAATGACTTAGAAACTTGTTTATATAGGCATTAACACCTAATTAATTGTTATTTAGATCTCAAAGGTCAAAATCCACCAAAAAATTGAATTAAAATGGTGAATTTCTCGCTTAAATTTGAAAAAGACCCCAAATGGAACTCATTCACTACCCTTGGCGAATGGGTCCCACCTAAGGGGACTCATTCGCCCAAGGTGGTGAATAAGTCCCACCTTAGCTTTTTGAGGTGGGTTTTAAGAATTTTAAGTGATTTTATGAGATTTTTAGGTGAAATAAACCTTGAGATCTGAAATAATGGGTCTTAGTGGCCTATAAATAATGAATTAAAGGTTAATTAATGTAAAGGTACTAAAATAGGTCCAGATTAAATGAGAAATTTCCCTATCTCCAAGAAGGGGGTCAATTTCTGTCATTACAAGAATGAGTGAAAGAAATATGCTAAAGGTTGTTCGAGGGTATGATTAATGATTAAGGAAGGGTTCACCACCAAGCTAGGGCTTGGAAAGACAAATGACATGCAAGACCTAATGATGTGTGAGACTTCACTAAATGACCTATAAATGAATGCAAATTGAAACAATAATCTGGAAAAGTACAAAGGGGCACCTAGAAACCTGTAGCAGCTTGAATGAAGACCTAAAATGCCAGAAATACTAAATTTAGTGCACACTAGGACTCATACGCCAGGCTAGATGATTTAGTACCAAATTAGGGTTTCTAAGTAGGAACAAAAATTTGGCAGAGACAAGTATGAAACTCCTGAAATCTAGAAATTTGACTATACTGGGACTCATATGCCAAAAGTGGCTTATCGGTCCTACTTGGAATTTTTGAAAAGTCAAAGTTTGAATCTGCTCTTCAATCTTTGCTCTATCTTCTCAACTTTATTTCTGGATCTAAATTGCTAGATTTTGCTCTATATATGTCTTTTATTGATCTTCTAGACAAGGTGACAACTTTGACAACTTCTTTCCAATCTTGCTCTTCAATATTTCTTCAACCTAGATCTGCAAATCACACACTAAAGAGAGGAAAAATCTTGTTTTGTTAGTGGATAGGGGTTTTCCTTGGTCAAAACTCGTTCTGGTAATCAAACCTTGTAATGAAATCAAATGGAAAGGAGGAATGATGAATGGACAATAAATGATGTTGCAACTCACCAAACCCTAGGAATAAAATGTTGCAAACATGTATGAAGTGGCTCCAATGGATGTGGATCTTGAATCTTGCTTGAATGTTGTAGATCTTGACTTGAATACTTGCTTGAATCATGAAACCCTACATCACAAATGTTAGCTCAAAAACAAACATGATGCATCATGACTTTGACATGATGTTTGATACTTGAATAATGCTCCAAACACTTGATAATCAACTCTTGAAGGCTCTTGATTGCTCTTGTAAACACAAATTTTCTATAAGGATGCTTATTCAACTTGTTAGATCACTTGATTGCTTTCTAGGAGAAAAATGAGTGAAATAATCTTGTATTTATACTTGTTTATGCCAAATTTCCCAAAATTACAACATTACAAGCTGACATCAGATCTAGGAGAATAAAATCCTGCCAAGAATTTGAATTTAAGTTTAAGCCACATGAGACTCATACACTAGAAATGGTGTATGAGTCCCATTAGGATAGGCTACGAGACACATTTTTCAAGAAATGCTTAGCTTCATGAATGTGAAATCTAGATTGGGGCCTCAAAATTTAGGTGGGACCCATATGCTCAAGGTGGCATATGAGTCCCAGATCACTAAATCTGGGCCATACAATCCAAAAACACCTGAATTATGATTGGATGATGGTTTATGTTGGGTTTAACCTCATAAAGATGCATTAATTAAGGCTTGTGGATGCAAAATAAGGCCAAATAAGGCATAAAGAAGCCCAATTAATTAATAAAAACCCTAGACTTGTGTGAAAGTGTTAGGATACACTTTACAACACCTTAAATAATGCATGACTAAGCCCATTTAGTTTACAAGGGCCCAAGACCTAATGTGAATGTGTTAAGCACATTACAACACTAAATCAAAGCAACATTAAGCTCAATTTAACAAGGAGGGCCTAAACAAGCACAAAAATGTAGAGGGATACATTTTTTGTTGCCATAGATCTGATAACAACATGTCCATGAGGGGGTTTCACCTATGTGTCACTCTAGTATGATAAGAAATTCATCCTTAATGTCACTAAGAACCATTCATTAACACTCTAGGTTTTGGCATTGTGGCTGCTCAACTTGGTATTAGAGTTGAGGTCTCAAGATTGAGCCTTATGAAGCATGGTAGTATGTGATGTCCCAACCTAAATGATATGGTGGTTTGGACTCCCATTGGGCATGTACTTAGGGTTGGGATGCACCAATAATTCGGTATACATGTATGTCCATGAGGGGGTGTCACTTGTGTGGTACTCTAGTGGGATGAAAACCTCACCCTTAATGCTAGTGAGTCACATTCACTAGTAGTCTAGTATTTTGACATAGTGGTTGCCTAAATTGGTATTTGTAATGTCCCTTTTTGATCAAGTTATGTTTGTGGAACGAAGGGCCAGTTCTATCTCTAATGAGCTAAACCAAGGCCTAAGTATAGTTCATCATCATTCTCTAGATACATGCTAATGTGTTAGAAGTAGAAAAGGTCTCAAAAATTATAAGTGCATGGGGTGTTTATGGTCATATCTATAAGTGAATTTGCAAGTTATTAAAATTTTAGAGCTCATCATCCCAACGTGTCTTTCCATCTAAGTTTGACTTCTCCTTGGTTCTTACTAGGCTTTTAGAATTCACCATATTGAAATGCCTTTTCAATTAACTCTACTTCTCTATTCATGTTAGAGTGTCAAACTTATCCATCCTAACATCCCTTTACCTTGATCCCCACTCCTTTCCTTTGCATTTTTTGAGAATTGTTCAACTTCTTCTTATCATTGGTATGCCTCATCCTCAATCCCACAAAAGTGGTAAGAGTCACGCAATACCCCTAACCCTAAAGTTCTAACATTCTTGCCTTTTTACACTATTCAACATTACCTACCATGTGCATGACCAAGAGCGCCATTATTCACTAGTTTGACTAAGCACCTTCTCTAGAAGGGATTCTCCTATTCTCTCAACAAAAAAATATTATTTAAAATTAAAGGCATGGATTATGAATGCTTGCGTCTTGAAGGATGATAATGATTTTGTTTCATTATTGTGGTGGTTGAGGTTTGGTAATAATTTCAAAGTTTGAGGATGATAATGATCATGTTTCATTAATGTTGTGGTTAAGGTTTGGTAATCATTTTAAAGTTTTTTGCAAGCTCCTCTCTACCCAACACACAAATCAAATGATTTCATTAATGCTAATAATTTAAAGGGATAGTGATTAAATATATCTTCCCCAAGTCATTTGAATATGCTAAAGGAGATATATTTCAAGGTTTTTCATTTTTTTAAAATTATGCATTATTCTCTAAATTGAAACCCTGGCTATTATTATTTTCAACATTAGTGTTTGAACAATCATATTTGACGATGAAAACCCTGATATTTGTATGGAAGCTAGAGGATGGAAACCATTTGGTTTCATCTGGTAGAGGATGAAACCCCTTTTTTTCTAGTCACATAAATTCACTAGAGGTTGTGTTCCCATGATCACAAATTATAGTGAAATCAAATTCATATGATTTGTTGTTGAAAGATCAAGCGTGGAAGTTTATACTATTGTACTTGCTATAGTTGTAGATTCTTTTGAGGTTACTTCCCATGTTATTTATGTCATTATCATAAAGTATTGTAATGTATTCAAAACCAATTCAATTTAGGATTTTTGCATTGTATTTCAAGTCAGGGTTGTTACATAGCAACAAATTGTAATGGATTTTACGCTCATCTAATATAAGGAATATTATATAATTTTTCTTCTCCTTGTGGGTTGAATTTTGGTCTACGTAATTAATGTTTTTTTAATTTATGAATAGGCAGCTATCTAAAATAAATTAAGATAAAGTTACATATTCACAAAAAAAGGATGGGTGGTAAGAAGGCACACCCTGAGAGTCAAATGGGTAATGCCATATAAATTGTGAATATAAATATGGATTTCTACTAAATTTGGTTAAAAACATTTAAACCTAAAATAGATTTATATAGTCACTAACGCTAGAGGATTGAGAGTATATTTTCTACATGTTGGGTTTTCAATTAAGAAGGAAATACTATTATTGATGTGGAAACATAAATCAAGTATATATTTTTACTAGATCTAGTTAGGTATTTAAATTTGATAAATATTTGCTAAAATGTGTGATTAAATATTTTTCCCTAATATTTTGGCTCAAGTTTTTATATTTTGTAAGCATGGGGTTAAAATATTTAAACTCAAATTTTAGGTTCAAGATGTTTAACATTTGTAGAAGGTTTGAAATGATATTTTCTTAATTATTTATCTTGGGATATTATAGTGTATTAGAGTTGGTTTTCCAACTAGCTTGTGAATCATGGGAGGGTTCTTAAAATCTCTAATATATGGTAACAATGTAGACCATTTTATTGATACAAGGATACAAATACAAAAGAAACAAGATAAAATACATAGGAACCAAAATATAATGAACAAGTTTAAATCAATCGAAAGCTATGAGGGTGGCCTTAACCTTTGAAAAATACATTGTGGTAAGGAAAATTCAATTCTACAGAAAGAAAGAATAAATTTGAATGGTAGAGAACTAGATTGTGTCATAAGAAGAGTTCAATATATTGTTTAAATATTATCATAAACATTCAAATGATTTCAAATCTACAACACCTTTTGAAGGATTTTTAAGGGTATTAGGAAAAAGAGATCTATGCAAATACATGAGAAAGTTAAGCAAGGAAGAAGATAAGTCAAAATTGAAAAAACAAAATACTTAAACCAAATCATCAAGAGCCACCAAATGAACTACAACACCAAATAAGTCATTGCCTAGAAATATTATTTTTTACAATGCACCTCCTTCTAGTTAGAAATAGAAGATATATCCTATTGCAAAAGGGATGATAGAAAGAATGAACTTAGAAGAAAAAAAATTGCTTCTCGTGTGAAGAATATTGGGAAATAGGCCATAAATGATAAATAAAAGAAGGGTTGAAATCAGATGAAGAATTATGAAAACCTAACAGGGAATGAAAAAATAGAGGATGAAAATTGAACCTAGGGGAATGTACTTAAGCACAATCAAATCAAAGAAGAAAAGAAAGAAGAAAATATAGATTTGTAATATTTTAAGAGAGAAAACTTTAGAGGAATCTACAATGCAAAGGGAAGGTATGAAATTTGATGAAGTATTGAATATATATGAAAATTAGAGCGAGAAAAAACTCCTAAGCCATAAAGATGAATGTGTTAATTTAATAGAAGAATCAATAGAGGAAGACCAATAATTCGAACATTCCTATGATTTGATATTGGGAAATCATGTAGCTGATGTGGTGGAGTTTCAATAAAGTAGATATATATTTCAATCTTTTTCAATTCTAGCCTACCTTTTGGAATGAATGTTGAGATGTTTTTCATATTTAATTACTATAGCTTGTGACAATATCAATGATCTGTTGCTCCATGGTATATCATGGCTAAGGTATTATCATCATGTGAAGCATCGAAAAAGAAATGAAAGAGTCCAAATACACCCTTCCATAAGAGTATGAAATCTAGGTAGTAAGTCGAGACATGTATGAAGTGAAAAACAAAAGCATGGCTTGATGTTTTAACCAAACAAACTACAAAGGGCTAACATTAAGGAACACATGACCCTTGAGCTTGTTGATTTATTTACTATCATTTTTTATAATAAATTCATCATGTAATGTAATTGGAGAAGTAGACAATTCAATTCAACCATGTGAAAGTGTAACACACATATGTGGTAAATTATTTGTGGGAAAATTGACATGATTATATGTGTTCAATGACTATATTCCATGAGTGATTGTCTATAATATGCTCAATCTAAAAAGATAAAGTTTACATATGGAGTAGAAGATATGGTGTTTGGAGACACCTCTAATAGGAATTTTGGAGTAGTCATGGACAAATAAAACTATGTTAGGGGAAAATTTTCCCAAACAACAAGAAGCATGGTGATATAAGTCATGTATATTACCTCTTTTTATGGTAAACATGTCCTTACCAGTTCTTATTCCTCCAAGATTAATTTGAAAATAAGCTACCCTAAAATCTCATATCTCATAAGGCCTCTTTCAAATATATCATAGGTCACATTGAGTTCTTGATCAAGCTATGGACAATTTGAATAATGCACTAGCTTCTTTCCAATTCATGATCAAACAATTGGATAAGAGGAGGATTCAAAATTTTAAGAATAAATTAAATCCATTGTAGTTTTCCTCTACCACACATCCACCATAAATGGAATGTCTAAATTTGCTAATAACATGGATGATGGGGTGATCCTACAATAATGGTTTACAATTTTTGGGCAAACTGGACACTGAAGTGATTTTTTTTAACTAAATCTTCACTTTCGGGCTCCTATACCGGCTAAACCGTGGGGAATTTGAAGATGATGCAAACTAGTGATTTGCGACATTTTGTCTATATATTCTAAATATATTTTTTTCAAAAAAATTGGAATCAGATTGCACTTCTTTTTCCATCTCCTTCAAAAACTATATTTTTAAGAAAAACAACATTTTTAAGGAGTGACGCTCACCGTATACAACATAACTTTTTTTTTTGTATGAAGGATAAAATTCTATTTTTGTTAAATTTAAATTTGTAACTATGATATCTAGCACTTTAATTTGGTTTTGTAGTTTTTTATTAAATATTTTTTCCTTAATTAGGTTCCAAATTCAAACCAATTACAATTGAAACATAGGCAGACTATATACAACGTAACTTTTTCTGTATGTATCAAAATTTATTTTTTATTTTTCAATGGATCAAGGACATCAATACCCAGCCTGGACATAATTTTTAAAATTTTATTTTGATAATCTTCTATTTTTCCACATGTGCAGAACAAAGAGCTTTATTTTTGATGAAAAACCTACGTTTAATAAAACTAAAAAAACACATACATAATAAAACCAAAACATATTAAAATTATATTCATTGGATAGCTCATTCCAATGACTACCATGATCATTTCAAATAAATTTTAAATGAATTCATTTGATCCCCCAAAGGTAAATCAAAAGTGATTTTTTTATCAGCATTTTGATAGGTGTAAAGGAGACTCCATTGTAGGTATGGTTTAAAACTAGTGGGGTTCTATCCAAGGGGGTTTGATCTAAGGTGGTTTGGTCAAACCCTCTTCAGTTGAAATCCTTAAAATGGAACTTTTTAAGGCTTAAATCATTATATTTTCTAAAAATATGTGATTTCAGCAAAAAAACAAAATCTCCCAGAAATTGTAAACTAGTTTTGTGGGATCACCCGATGGCAAATACCTTCTCATCTTGCATAGGGGAACCCACCTCTCAATTTTTTAAATTTATGCTTAGTTTCTATGGAGTGCCCCTCAATACCCTCTTGATACACAAAATTTCCCCATACAAATGTGAAAACCTAAAATGAAGAATATAAAACATTAATTACTTGCTTTCTCAATTTGATTAGTAGCTACTTGCATTCTATTCATCCATGCAACTCCTCTCTTTTCCCTATTGGTTAAGGGTACTTATGTATGTGAGAATATATTAACAACCTTTTTATTATTGTTGCATAGGCTAAATAATATTCTTGACAAAATTTAGTAGAGAATGCCTAAACTATAAAATTTTGAATTCTCTTCTTATCCAAGATTGTGCTTATTATATTCTAAGAATTGTTTTTTTAATATTTTACACCTATGTCTAAATTATAGTTAATCTCACTTTAAAAAGATAAAAAAATTAAATAAAACAAAAAATATGAAAAAATATGTGTGCACTAGATATTGGTGTTATGTATCTATGATTAAAAATTTATACTTTTATCATTTCTAGAAATAAAGTTATGCTTTATAAAAGTAGAATTCACTTTTAAAAATATTGTTAGCTATTAAAAACAAGTTATTAAAAGTTACATAAAAAAGTCACAAATTATTTCTTAAATTTTAAAAAATATATTTATAATCTACAAGTGAAATCTCAAAAATAACAAGTTCACATCATATTCAAATTCTTAATGATTTAGTTGCTATAGGTGTTCAAAAGTAGAAATTTGGCTCAAAATGATGATTTCAATGTCCTACTTTAGCCAAAAAGTGGAGCACACTATTGTGAGATCACCCTACTCCTTTTTGTTTTCTTGTGAGAGAGTTGGACTTCCTTTTATTATTATGCATCATCCTCAATCCTTGACAAGTAGTAATAGTCACATGATACCCCCAACCCTTGAACTTTGGCATTCCCACCTTTTACATTAGTCACCTTATGTAGCCCTTAATTGATCATGAGCACCATTAATGTCCAATTTGACCCCACAACTTCTCCAAATGAGATTTTCCCACCTATTATACATTATTCAAAATTATGGGTGTTTATTTACATGCACCGGTAGCTTGGGGGATGATAACAACCACGTATCATTAATGCAATGATTAAGGTTTGGTCACCATTTCGAAGATTTTTGCATGCTTGTCTCTACCTTGCACACACAAATTGAAGGATGTCATTAATGTTAATGATGCCAAGAGGCAATAGTGGTGGATCTCTTCCCCAAGCTATTCAATACACCACAAGAGATATATTATGAGGTTTTTCATTATTTTGACATTATGCATTATTATCCAAATTGAAACCCTAACTAACATTATTCTAAGCAATGGTATTTGAACAATTAGATTTAAGTATGAAAACCCCAAGATTTATAAGGAACCTAGAGGATGGAAATCCTTTGGTTTCACATGGTAGAGGATAAAATCCCTTTTTCTTGGTTGCATGATTTCATCAAAGGTCATGAGCAAGCTCCCATGACGTCATGGACTATAACTCCATAAACTTCATATGATCCAATATTGTTGAAAGATTGAGCATAAAAGTTTATGCTACTATACCTCTTGTAGTTACAACTTCTTTTGATGGCACTTCCCATGTTATTTCTATTGTTATCACAAAGTATTGTAATGTATTCATGAACCATTTAATTTAGGGTTTGTGCATTATATTTCAAGTTAGGGTTAATGTCATAGTAACAAATTTTAATAGATTTTATGGTCATTTATTATTTTTTACTCAATATTTTCCTTATGGTTTATTCCTATTTTGGGTAATTAATGTTTTGTAAAAATTGTGAACAAAAAATTGGTTTCTACTAAATCTGATTAAAACAAGCAAACTCAAAATAGATATGTTAAGTAGTCATTGGGGCTAGAGGCTTGAGACATTTGCTACTTGTTGGTTCACTAGTTAGGAAGGCAACATTATTATTGTTGTGTAAACATGGACAAAATCTAGGCTTCTACCAAACTTGGTTAGGTATTTAAATCTAAGAAACATTTGTTAAAAATTGGGATTAAATATTTTTCCCTAATATCGTATCTTGGGTTATTACAATTTGAAAGCATAGGGTTAAAATATTTAAACCCAAATTTTAATTGTTCACAATATTAAACATTTGTAGAAGGTTTTGAATAATATTTGTTTAAATATTTATCCCAAGATATTACAAATGAAAGGTTAAGTGGATTCGTTAAATGGGGTTATTGTACTATTATCATATTTGGGTGCATATGTAAGGATGCCATTATTATCTCAATAAGAGATTTTATAAATAACTGGTTAATCTTTGGCCTAGTGACAAATCTTAGGGCCAAGTGTACATTAAATATAGTTGTTGGTAGTTTTTTAATTTTCATGATAATTGGTTAGATGTACTATTAAGGATATATCTAGGAGTGCTCTCCTCAATTTAAGCTAAGTTCGAAGTGAAGGAGATACTACCCACTCTCAAACATTTGCCTTTAATCATTCACACTCAATTGATGAGCCCATTCAACATCCTATCCTCTAGAAGACAAACTGGTATCCTTGCTCGGATAAGTTATCACTCTACCCTTATGGAATTGTGACTTTGGGAACCAACATAATGTACATGAAGAAATCACAATAGAAGATCTTTGGAAGAAGATGGGAGACTTTTCAGATACTAAGATCTACTTGCCCTCTTTAATCATAAATGAACTAGCCTATGACATCATGGATTCCATATCATGCAGGAATAATGAAATATTTCACAAATCCATGAATCATCAAACCAACAACCTTCCAAAAGAAATTCTATGCAAAACTAATAAGAGGCATAGTGAAATAATTAGCATAATAATTATATTAAATAATACTTGATGGTTGTTGTTACAAAGTACAAAGAAGCATGTGCTTATATATAGAAGGATAATGAATGAAAGGTTGAGACTAACTAAAATTAGACATTCATGATAGATGGATCTAATTAAAGATAGACATGCATAATAGATGGAGATAATTAGATGAGTTAGCATGATAGGAGTGTAACTTAGTCGAGACTAGATAAGTGTCAATTAGGTGCATAAGTCAAGGGTACATGGCTAATTGACACAACTACATATGTGAGCATATCCTAAGTAGGTAAAAGGAACTGACACCCCCATATGCGAAACTTAGGATGAGATATAGAAATAAAGGAATACTTGATCAAGACTAGTTGGTAAAACCCATGCATTTCTCTATCTCTTCCTAATTTTTCCTTATGGGGGTGTTGGTGCAATTTATTTAGTTCAATTTATTTTATTTCTTTATTGTATTATATGCATATAGTTAGTTAGGATAAGCTCACTTGGTCTTTTGTGTCAATTAGTCACATGCCCTTGAATTATGCACTTAATTGACACTTGTCTATTTTAGGTCGAGTTAGACTCATATACTCATGCTAGTTCATCTAGTCATCTTCATTTATTATGCATGTCTAGGTTTAATTAGATCCATCTATCATGGATGTCTACCTTTAATTAGTTTCCATCTTTTATGCATTACCTTGCTCTATTTTACAATACTTCTTTGTAAGATAGAATACCAACCATTAAATTCTATTCAATAAAATTATTTTGTTCTTTTTTTTTTTATATCTCTTATTAAATTTACATAGATGTTCTTATGAAAGATTTATTAATTTAATAATTAGAAAAACGTGCTACAATAATTTAATAATTTAATAATTTATAGAATATTTTATAATACACTCCAAAATTATATAGGATGCCCAAATACCTTATGATATAATTGTACTTAATCAACTTCTATTTAAAAGGAATCCACATTGATAGAAGCCTAGAGGAAGTCATTAAATACTCTAATTTGCTAAGCGAAACAGTGTATTAGACTAAATTCTTTTAGGAACAACAATCTGTCATCCCTAAAATGGGCGTATAAAACATAAGCTTATTGGGTAGAAATATGGGCTTGGTTAAGTTTTGGTGATTAAAATTATATGGCAAGTATTGTAAGGAGGTCCCATTTCCCATGTTTCCCATCCCCATCCAGCCTGTGAATAAGTATACCTCCTCAGATATATTCCAATTATTTAAAACAAGCATGTGGCTCAAAAAAAAATCTGTTTTTATCGTAGGAAACAAGTCGACATGGCGTTGTGTTGTCCTAAGTACAAAGAAGAACATAGGTACCTGTGAGGTGTTTTTTTTTACTGGAAGAAGCAAAAATACAGAGATTCAGAACAAAAAAGGGCAAGCCAGCAGTTAGTGAGCTGCTGTCTTACAAACTATGCCAGATCGAATGTGATACCTGTGAAGTATCGATGTCCATCTGAACACAAAAGAATGGACACATATATCGAGGCTGAGTTAATAGTTTAAATATTAGTATTCCTAAGTGGGCGATAGAGAATTGGAATAATGTATGTCGGCATATACCCATTTTGACATTGAGTACTCAGTCAAAAAATCACTGGTTACTCAATGCCAAATGGGTAAATGGCGACATACACTATTCCAACTCTATTCTCTCAAAGCTTTCATGTAATTACGATGTAGGTTGTACGCATTATCTTGTAATTTTGGATTTAGTTTAGGGTTTTTTAAGATTTCGAGGATTGGTATTTGGGTTTTAATTTTTTTAACAAGATTACAATTTTGATAGTAATATCATAATTTGAAATGTGGAAAATACTTTCTAGTTAAAAAGACTCTATAATGAATGGTTCATAAGGCACAGTACTTGTTGAAAGTTTTGTAAATGGGGTTGTAAGTTTTTTTTTGTATTGAATAAAGCATAAGGAATTACAATGAATAATAAATGCAGTCTCAAAAGAAGACTGCAAGAGAGAAAACAACATCACTAAAAGTTTTACTATGTCTCAACAGAACAACCAGTAAGTATCAAGCTTATGACACCATTGGAAAACAAACTAGCAACACTAAAGATTTTACATTGACACAAATACACAACTAGGATGCAGCGATCTTATGCCACCATTACACTCTCAATTTGAACATGATTTGCAATTTATGAGCACAACAAAGCTCCCCTTCATGGAGCTGCGAAAATTGGTGTTTGATCTCTTCCAAATGCTTGCTGAAATCTGAATCTTTTATGAGCCCCCTCTTCAACCGAGAACAAAGAAAAGTGAATTGAAACATGATGTCATAGTAAAACTTTAGAATATTTGTTTCACGATGCAAAATGTGTTTAGAAAATAGTATTGAACATCTACTTTTCCATAAATGCAATAAAATACACTACCTCACAGAATCAACAATTATGTTTTTATGCAGTCCAATATCAAAAATAACTTCTTTCCAGCATAAAACATGATAAAAAATAGCAGGAAAATGATAAAAAAATACTATTCCATTTTCTTTTTGTATGAGGGCAGTCCCAAAAGATATGTTTTAAGTTTTCATCGTGCTGATAGAAAGGTCACTTGGCTGCTTGTAATCTTAAATATTTTATTCTATCCCCAACTGGTAGTTTTATGGTGCAAAATTTTCCAGGCCAGCATTTGAGCATTAGCCTTCGTCTTGGACTTCCAAACCTGTGCACTTAACATTCTCCATTTTCTTTCATTAAACTTACAATTCCATTTCCTGTTAAGTTTTGGATTCAATTTCATACCTGAAAGAAGCTTGAAATATAACTTCTTCAAAGGAAACCATAAGAAAGGGTATTTATTGACCCACAACCAATCTTTGAAAAAGTTGCAGTGCAAAGGAGTGCAGATTTTCGTGGGGAGTTCAATAGGAACTAAATGGTTTCACAAAGGCCATGAAACCTTTATCCCTGTTATGTAAATTGAAGTTTTGTTTTGAATCCTGCCAAGCAACCCAATCAAGGGCATTAAAATTCCAAATGTCACCAAACTGTTTCACTCCTTTACTAAATAATTAATTGGGTTTAACCTTGGGGAAAACTGTGTGGTTAAGCACGCTTGAGCTAGAGTAGTACTGGGATGGGTGATCTCTCAAGAAGCTTTGGTGCTTCACCTTTGTGAGCATCACCTAGATGCAATGAGTGCTAGGTGGACCATTCACCATCATGAGAGACGGGTTCTTGTGAACCACTACTCATTAAACATGTGTCAATGGTTCTTGTGAACCATTACTCATGAAACATGGGTCAACGAGTTTGACTCATAAAACTTGGTTAAATCCTAATAGTAATATCACAATTTGACACACTGTGGAAAATACCTCCTACTTATCTTGAGATTACAATAGATTTTATTACTATAAATTATGAACAATAATTATAATGTTTATTTTTATGTGATTTTAACCAAAAGAAAATATTAAGTTTGATTGTTTTAAAGATTTTTTATTTGTATTATATTTTTTTGTTATTTTTTCTTCTTTGTTTTTCAAAATAATAGGTAAAGGAGTCAAGCTTTTATTAATTAAATTTAGAATTGATTCAATGATATATTTATTAATATTTCTTTTTTAGTTAGTTTTAGTATGTTTGTTTGAATGTAGAATTTTGTATTTTATATGAAGTTTTAATATTATAATACATTTTTTTTTTTTTTGTGTTTCTTAATCAATAAAGAGTTTTAATTTTAATTTTTTTTGTTTGTGCATTTTTAGAAGAGACGATGCTTTTATTAGAAGATTCTATAAATTAGAAACCATGTGTTCCTTGAGAGAGGAGGCATAAACTATATTGACAAAATTGGGAAAAGAAAGGGGGTCTGAAACACATCACCAATTGGAAGCATTGAAGATGGTTCTAAGGTGAAGCAAGAACCATGCCTACTTTTCTAAAACTACAAATATTCCTAATGTATTGTCAATTTTATGAAAGCAAGCATCAACCAAATATTGTAGAGAAAGATTTATAATATGAACCCAAATCAATATTATACTAAAAAAAATTATCATAAGATTAAACTTAGGAAACCAAGATTTTAATAACAAATGATCTTCATCCCAATACTAGGAAATTGGAAAGAATAAAATACCTATTTTTTTTAACCCACACAATAGATAACAAAGTATCATTGAGTACAAGAAAAAAATTCTATAGATTTTTTAATGTGCATGCTCCAAGTGTTGGAAATCAACTATTAGGCTAAAGAGAGTTAAACATACCAAAGCATACTTTCCAAATAGATTCTCCTTTTGAAAGAGTACTTTCTTACCCATTTGTAGAATGGGAGGCATAGTAATACATGGAATATCTAAAGCTCTCCCTTGTAATGACTCTTGTAGACTCACAAACTTATCTACTACTCAAGAATTCACCTGCACTAATCTACATATCCAATTCGGATTTCACCTTACCAATGTTGTGTTGCCCTTAAACTCCTACAAAATATTGATGAGGGGTTGTAAATCCTTTTCTAGTATCTCAAGTGCCACCAACAACCATTTTGAACCCTCTAAAGAAGGTTTAAACATTGACTAGATCCCTTTTGAAGGTAGAGGGCCTTCTTGTAAGGGAATATTTGAAGATATTGTCATGTCCCCTAATGCCTACGAGCCTCCCACATTAGATTTCTATTATAGGTTTTGACATTTTTTGGGTGAGAATCTTGATTCAAAACTCAAATATGCTTACTACTTCTCATTACTCCCTAGAATTTAGTTTAGTTGGTTTTGTAACTGATATTTTGTTATTATATATTTTATAACTTGAGCCCTCTAATAGTACATTAAAGATAGAGACGGTGAAGTTCATTGGCACTAGCTTTGAGATGTAGAAGCTCAAGATGGAGTATATGCTTGTAGCTAGATATCTATTGGCCACCATATCCAAATTCAAACCCATCACAATGTCTCAAGTAGATTGGGATCTATTGGAAAGAAAAGAAAGGGGTCTCCTTTGAATCTACTTGATAGATTTTATTTTGTTGAGTATGTTTGCACATGCCCTAAAATATACTTTGTTTTTTCTTGTGTCCTCTTTGTTGTCTTAGCCCTATTATACCCATCATTGATATCTGATCCAAGAATTATTTCAACGATCATTGGTCAATTTATGCATTCTTTGTACTTTAGTTCTGAAAGACATTGGTTTCCCAAGTCTTAAGCCCTACCACGTGTTAATGTTTGAAACTTTTCTTTTGCACATGCTTGGACATGGTCATATGTCAAAATTTAGAATCATAAACCCTAGTAGGATTCTAAGTTTTCCTTTCCATAAATATTAGGTATTGGTGCCTCAGAGTATTAATATCTACTCATCTTTGAAACAACTGCTAGCATGATTCTAGATCATTGCATCCCTCGCTCCCAATCTTGCACTTAGTATCTTGTTTTTTTAATACCTACTTCTCAACTCATGTGTTCCTTGTGAGACTTTGAGGCTTTTATTGTCATCATCCCTCCTACAAATTATTTGCTAGGATCGTTATTATTGATCCATGTTTCTTTATCATTCCTCCTTCCCAAGCTTGTAGACTTTTTCCTTCCATTGGACCTCGCATCCTCATATCATGACTCTGATTTCCTCAACCCACTATTCAAGAATACAATTTTGTGAATCCCCAACCTTCAAGTGTAGAACGCCACTTGCTTCCCTGTACTTCCCAAGATGTCATTATGCCTAAAATTAATTACAATGGATGTGTACAATCATCTATCTATATTTTTTCAAATTTTTATTAAACTCCATAGGTGCATTAATCTAATTACAAAACTATGTGTAGATAATGAAAATAGGTATCGACAAACTTGATGTGATAAATGAATCCTATCATTTATAGGCATAAAAGTGAAAACACATGAATTATTTGAGCATATAAAAGATGATTTTGTTTCTTGAGGCCACCCGATTGTAGATCTAAGGATGATTACATGTTTTATATTGTTGTACTTGCATGTAACCTCCAAAGACCTTGCCTAAGCAATAAAATGCATTGTAACAAAATGATGTATACAAGATAGGTGAATATAATTATGGTTGGTCATTGAGCTAATATCTTGGCTGCATAAGTATCTCATGACATTTTAGGGGATCAATTGGTACAACTTTTATCTATATGGGGAAGGGATATGCCTTGTAATCTATCATAGGAAAAATATTAAATGAACATAGTAGATGTAA